>JAVHZZ010000003.1:319786193-319938693 GCA_036250195.1 Mixophyes australis
GGATTGGAGGGTTAAAGATCACCACCTTTGATGCTCTGAAAGATTTTATGATCCAGGAGCAGTTTTTCACTTTTTGCCCAGTTCATGTGAAGGAATGGGTAGTGGATCGGGACCCTGAATCATCTGCGGAAGCAGCTAGACTAGCTGACAAGTCTACTGTCACCCAGGCACATATACCTAAAAAAGGGACTCTTGCACCAGGGCAGTCTGCCTGGAACGGGGGATGGCCAGAAGAATCAATGCCACCCCACCATTTCTTCATCTTTTGGGAGGGTTGGGACAAAGCCTGTTTTGGGAGACACACGCTGATGTTTTGTGTGCAACCAGGTGGGGCACACCAGTACCGCTTGTCCAGAAAAGAAGAACACTTCACCCTCCTCTGGAGGGGGGTACCGTCCCTGCAATCTTCTCCAGCTGTCCTGTGTGTTGCTGGACCCCAAGGGAGCAAGAAGGACAACCTACAACCAGTCACTGTAGGTGACAAGGTAACTGTGGGGTTAAGAGACATGGGGGCTGATGTTACACTGGTACGCTCATAACTGTTGGGGTTAGGGCAGTGGATCCCAAACTTTCTCAGTTCAAGGCACCCTTAGGGTCTCCATCATTTTTTCAAGGCACCACAATCCAAAATAATTACCAAGTAGTCCCACACTTTGCTTACCACCGGCCCTGGACGCGGCACCCCTATGAGATCGCCACGGCACCCCAGGGAGCTACGGCACACAGTTTGGGAACCACTGGGTTAGGGGACTTCATACCAGGAAAATGTATTTCTGTGCAAAGGGTGGGTGGAATTCACCTGACGGTACCTTAGGCCAAGGTTTACCTGATTGAGGTGCTGGAAAGGGCCTAAGAGAAGTAGGGGTATTGGACAATATCCTTGCCAATGTGTTATTTGGGACTGATTTAGGTAGAATGTTTTCTCAGTATGTTTTCACTGATGATGTTGTAGAATTAGCTGGGAGTACCACCGTTTTTTTCCAGGTACCAGGAGGTGACAAGGAAAAGGTCTGTTCAGTTGCACCTGAAATGTGTAAACCAGGATGTGACAGGGAAAGGGTATATTCTATTCTACCTGAAGTATGTAATGATTTTTTTCCCAGGTACCAGGTGGTGACAGGGAAAGGGAATGTTGTATTGTATCTGATGTGTGTAATGATGCTAATGCCACACCTGTCACTGTATTAGAATCTAATGAGAGTACCCATGGTTCTTCCCAGGTGCCAGGATGTGACAGGGAAAGATAATGTTGTATTGTATCTGATGTCTTTAATGATGACAATGCCAAAAAGAGTATTGCATTAGAATCTAAACCTGTTTTCCCACTGACATCTTGTTATGAGGTAGGGACTGATGACACTGTTACAGCATATATTGGCATTGATACAGGTGTAGATAAGCTGCTTGCTATAAATGGGACAGATGACAATGTGAATATTTCTGTGGGGTTAGATACCAGCAACGTTCTTAACCAGGTAATGTGTTCAGAAGTGAGGGTACAGTGTAAATGGGAGATAGGGCAGAGTGAAACTGTCTGTTCTGTGCCTGAACCAGAAGAATGTGGAGGAGACACATAAACATGACCAACGGGAAATAGCCAGTGACAACAATTCTTACATTGTTGCTGTGACCCGTAGTTCAAATGTTCACCACTCAGATCTCCATCTGAGTTCTGACCATTCACCTGAGTTTTCTATAGAGACAGTTGCTAGCCCACCCTCACTTAGTCAGCCCTTTATCGGTTTAGAGAAGGTAGATGAGAGACCCACACTCCCTGTTATAGTACACCCCCATATAGATGAGTCCAAGGGGGAGAGGAGCGTCCTGTTCAGTTGCCCCCCGGATAAGAATTACTTAGTGTGTCCCACTGACAGGAAATTTTGTAACTGGGAAGCAGGGCTGAGTGGAGGTAGGTATTCTGCTGTGCCAGAATTAAGGGGTTCAACCTTACAGGAGTTTTTGTGGGAGGGAGGTGTTCTCTCAGGCAGCATCCCCAAAGAGACGCAGACAGTGAGAGGTACAGAGAGTGTAGGTAAGAATGCTTAGGTTAGCCCACAGCTATTGAAGGACCAGAAGTCCCAGTTGAATGATGTATTTAACCCCTTCTTAACCCTACTCACCACAGCCCCTAGTGAGACCTAGCTAACAGTAATCCCAGTTGAACCAGTGGGAATCTATGGGAGTTGGCCTGGGCAATGACCTGTCAGTCAATCCCCATGCAATGTCTTAAAAAGGGGAGGTGTCGTGAACATAGAGAACAGTTTGTGTAACAGTCTGGAGGTGTAAAGAGTAAACCCTTTGTGTGCTGGTGGGTGCCTTGTTAGCCTGTGGTAGCTAGAAGCCTTGTGTGCCAGTGTGGGACAGTGTATTGGGGTCCTATTGCCTGTATTCAATAGGTGGTGGCAAACCTGAAGTGTGTGGGGGTGTGAGCACTGTTTGGAGGTGATTCAGTATATCTATAACCTGTGTCATAGGTAGAGAGAGACTGTGGGCTGGAATAGTGTGTAACCTCATACAGCCAACACCCAAAGTCACGGCAGCTGGGAGCATGTTTGTGACATAATGGTACCTTTGAAACGTTTGTTCAGCTTCGGCTTCACCTTCCCAACTGTTTATTCTATGGCTATCTGCAGCTGCGCCACACTCTGATGTCACAGTTTGGTCGAACCCCTCCCACCTTCCGCTCGGACCCTCTTTGTTTGCTTCTCCGACAGATGGGCTCAACTAAGACTATTTCTATACTTTATGCCAATGTCCATTCCCTGCTTGTTGCTGATGACCTTGGTGGCAAATTTGGGCCCATTGGATGATGAGGACTGGAGTCTTATGCTAGATAGTACAAGGGAGGCCACATCTCGCATTAGATATCGACAAGTCCAACTGTAGATATTACATATACCATTCTCTGCATGGCTGCTCTGGATGGGGGCTAGAGCTGACTAGACCTGTCCAAAGTGTGGAGGTAATTCTGCCACCTTTTGGCATCTGCTCTGGAGCTCTCCTGTGGTGGGAGACTTCTGGTCGAGGGTGGTAGGGGGCATACAAGACATGGGTATCGGAATTCCCCTGCTGTTCCCTAGCACACATGTGTTTGGTCTGAGGGTGGATCTGTTGTTGGGGAGAATTGCAACTCGCAACTTTCTTAGCTTCCTTACCTTGGCCAAGGTTATATAGCTAAAGTGTAGATAGCCCAGGATGGACCTGATTTTAATGCCTGGGTGATCTTAGTTCATAAAGCTGCAGGGCATGAGCTAAGAGCCCCCACCCCCTCCCCTCATCATTGCCACACTAGCTTTCTCCGATTATCCCTCCTCACTACTACTCACCTCCTGTGTACCTCCTTTTACACCTAAGTGGTTAGGCCGAGCTCATTTTATGGTTTCCTCTGTGACAACTGTCCAGGGTACAGCGGTGTGAGCAAACAGGCGGGAACTTTTCTGATAGGTTTGCATCTACTATTGTTGCTAAGATATCCTAATCTGAGAAAATGTGCTTATTATTTTAATCAAATTGTTTTGAAATGCTATGTGCATTGGAACTACAGTTACTTTTTTTGTATGTTTTCTTTTCTGTAATGTCTGAAAAATCTAAATAAAAATATTTGATTTAAAAAAAAAAATCACTGGTATTATTTGAACATACTTTCCACCGGGAGCAGTGTTATACAAATGCTTTTTATTATGCTTGTAGGCCAACAATTTCCAACCAGTGTGTCAAAACACAAGGCTGCATGTGTAATGAGAGTTTATGGGTGATAACTTGTTAGGTAGCAGATGTAAAGCAGGGATTATGTATAAACTATATCTTAACTGTACATGGTACAAATGATAATAGCTGTAATTGTATTGTTTTCAATTATACTACATATTTATATAGTCATTTTGTTTTTATTTATTACTATATGATAACATTGGTTGTGTCATGAATTACTAAATCATAGGTGTTTGTCCGTAACACCATAACGTTTGGGAACCAGTGAACTAGACAGAGCAAAAACATTAGTTGAAATTATAGAGGGCATTATACACTACTTTGTTCAATAACAGTTGGTGTCAACATTTGCGCATTTTCCACAATTAAAAAGCTCTGCAGTGATCCCCAAACACCATCAAATGCATATGTTTAAATATCCTGTCTGCAAAAAAAATTTTTTTAGTGAATTTAGCATATAATAAATTGCATAATTGTGACCAATTCTGTCTATAATGCATGTCCACTGTTATCTTACAAATGGTACTTGAAGTATACCGTTGTTTTATAAGTGACCCCTATGTCTCTGAACTGCAAATGAAAGCGGTCATATTTTTATAGCACTCTTTAACATTTAGATCATAAATTTACTCCATTTCTCCACTCATTTATACAGTAATGGCATTTTCAGCAAAGTTATAAACAACCCCATCAAACTGTATGTCATCACCTAATTTTCCCCCCTTTGTTCCCCTGAAAAGTATATTTGGTAGTTTCTACTTTATACAAAAATAAATATTGATGGTTGATTCAATGGTGGAAGTAGAGGTGTATACGGTGGTATTCCATAACACCACTTTTCCTACTGTCTTTATTGTAAAACTATCAAATTCCATTCACTTACATTCCCATTACATTTTTCATACCACCACTTCTAAATTTACACTGCGACCACTGGGTTGGTCTATACTGTGTATATAGCCTGGGATATTGTGTGTTCACCCATGCCTTCTTACTTAGTGTTTGCAATAAAAGAGAGAGAGATGGCAGTCGGAACTCAGGCTCACTCTGGAACTCTGTAATTGGTTGCAACACAGAAGTTGAAGAAGAATAGTGATGGCATATTGTAAGTATGTTCTCTGGCTGTAGAGGTTAGGAAGAGGATCCTTTACATAAGGAGTTTTCTTCAAAAACAAGAACTTTTATTTCCCCGGCAGCATGATGGGTTTCCAGGGCACTTGAGTAGGTATTCAAATATTGTGGTCTTACCACAACACTCAGTTATTCATTCATACATTACTCAGGGGTATCACTCAAACACACAAAGGGGAGCTATACTAAAAAAGTAAACATCTCTGCAGGATTAATGGTTCTGGCCACAGTAGGCTAATACACCCTTATCGCTAATACACCCACTGCGGAAATCTTCTTTGGGGACAGGCAGACTGGTAGCAAACCCTATCGTTCTGTAGGGGCCTGAGAGTGCGGGTGCATATGGTTCTTAGTCCAGTCTCATGAAATAATGCTTTTTTGGCAAGACCAGATGAAGAACCGTGGCCGCACAGACAGGCAGATAACGCACTCGGATTTGCTGCCAGGCTGCAAACTGTTGGGCAGACCCCTTTAGACCAGGGCTGGCTCTGATGATTTCAGCCATCCCTGGGAGTGACCTGCCACCAATATTTAAAATCGATAAATATGGGGTTGTAAAAAAAAAAAATTAAATGCAGGTGGCACCACGCCCCCGGGACCTAGCGCATGAGCCAGCAGCATGATTAGCCCATTGGTTGTTTAGGTCTGGCATCTCTGATATGGATGGCTTTTTAATATAGAGGTAGATTTTGTTGTAGTAATTATAAAACAAATATATTGTTAATACTGAACCTTAAAATTGAACAAAGGGATACTTGACTTCAAATAAAGCAACAATTTAAGTTTTATTTTACATTTTATTTTTTAATGAAAAAACATACCACTTACAGCACCAACTAGGGGATCTCTGATAAAATAAATGTGTTCTGCAAAGTCAGGGGAGCAGTTCAATAGGCAATTAAGAGCGTCAAGCATAATACTCGGCCAATGTTTCCAATGCACTTATTCTCATTGACAAGGAAAGGCATTCATATAGAAATGATAAGATATGTAGCATAGCCAGCTGACAAGATCCACAATGTTTCACCAATACCTGATAAGATACAACAGGTGAGGGTCAAATATCTGAAATATTGCTTTGTTTTCAGTTATGTATCAATTATTATCTCATATGCTGTATATTAATCTCTGTCTTTATTTACAGTGATACAGTGACATATTTATCAGCTTCTGTAGCTTACGTTATATAATTCTGCTATCACGTTACTCAGCATTATTATATACATGGTGTACACTTTCCACTGGCAATTAATTGCTTCAACTGTGTGCTATAATGATAGTTGGGGCTATAGCCTCTTTATGCTTAGCAATAATGTGGGATATGGCCATTAAGAGGTTAACTAGAAGTACCACCCATGAATGGGTCAGGAGCCAACAGCAGGATGCAATTTAAAATAGAACCAAAGCAATCCCAGAATGAAAGAGCCCCAGTTTCTGATTGGTAAAAGGGGAGATTTGAGATACTCCTATGAGGAACACGTGTGTTGATTTACTATAGGTAAATGATCTAGATCGATCCAGAGCCA
This sequence comes from Mixophyes australis, assembly GCA_036250195.1. Taxonomy (NCBI): domain Eukaryota; kingdom Metazoa; phylum Chordata; class Amphibia; order Anura; family Limnodynastidae; genus Mixophyes; species Mixophyes australis. Next base: position 319,792,562 of record JAVHZZ010000003.1, read on the forward strand.
GCATCACCTGTCCATCTCTATTGGTGCAGATATGTACTCACCTAAGCCTTTATGCTAGCAAAGAAGGAGGAAAAAAAAGTGGGACCACAGCAGGACAACCTTTGAGACTAGTCTGCTCCTGCATGATAAATTTGGGACCTGAGTGACACTGGATGATTAGGCCAATAGCTTAGTAAAACATACACAGGGGCCAATTGAATTCAGCCATCTTAATGTAGGAATAGCGCAGTACTAACTGTATTACTGTTAATACGGTGATTTTAAATAAGATTTTTGCTCACGCCCCTGCATTAATAAATTACCGTACCAAAGGTAATACTGCGCACTTTTACCATAGTAACGGCAATAGTACGCATTATTCCTAAAATAACGCGGCAGAATTGAATCGGCTCACAAATGTTTAAATAAGATTTTTTATGTCTGGCCCAAATAAATTTAAAATTACCTCCTAAACATACATTTTAGGTCATCATCATCATCATTTATTTATATAGCGCCACTAATTCCACAGCGCTGTACAGAGAACTCTCTCACATCAGTCCCTGCCCCATTGGTACTTACAGTCTAAATTCCCTAACACACACACACACACACACAGATACAGACTAGGGTCAACTTATTAGCAGCCAATTAACCTAGCAGTATGTTTTTGGAGTGTGGGAGGAAACCAGAGCACCCGGAGGAAACCCACGCAAACACGGGGATAACATACAAACTCCTCACAGATAAGTCATCCCATTTTATTTTTACAGAGTATTGCCATATTTTCACTGTCATACCACTCATTTTACGTGTCATTCAAGTACAATACAATTGTAAAAATAGCTATTGGGAAATCTGTCTTAAATGTACAGTCACATTGCTAACTCTGTAGTCAGCCACATTGTTCAGATCACATTGTATAGATCACATTGTTCAGATCACATGTTATGAATCCCAGTGCATTCACGAAGAGCAACGGTAGTGTAAGGCAAAGTGTTTTTATTCAGGTAAATATATTAACAAAGATAACTCAAATCCACGGATAACAGGTTCCAAAAGAGACTGTATAGTAAAATGGCAGGAACAAGTATAATAAGTTTTACCCCAGTCCAGAAGGCACAAGGCTGTCCAGGAAAGCAGACAGAGTCCAGGGATAAAGCAGTGATCAGACAAACAAATCCAAATAGCCAGGCAGAGATCAAGCAAATTAGCGAGGTCCAGAAGTCTGTCCAAAAGGTCAGGGCAACAGGCAAAATAGCGTGGTCCAAGGTACAGGCAAATGATTCGAGGTCTCAGGCAAGCAGGCAAGGTCCAAGGTACAGCCAGGGGTCATACACAGAAGTTCAGTCTAGCAGGTATATACCAAATAGCACAGGAGCAGGTTAGCAGCAGCCAGGAACAACGGATGAACTGCTCAGAGCACAGCTAGAGGCAGGTACTAAAAGCAGTGCAACAGGTGCAGTTCTAATTAGCATCAGACAGGGAGATTAACTCTTTCAGGCATGTTGCAGAGTTCAGGAGCAGGACAGCAGCAGCACCTCTGATGGATTATAGGTACTGCTGCCAGATACAAAACATAGGCAGTCATAACATAGCCCCCCCCTTTAAGGAGCGGATTCCAGACGCTCCATACATGCTCCCTTCAGGTTTTTCTCCTCTTCTTTTTCTTTTTATAAAACCTCCCTGGAGACACAATTGGGCTCTTCTGTAATGGAGTACAGAGAAGACCCAATTCTTCAGAAGCAGAAGAATTGTAAAGTTCGTCCACTAACTCTCTAGTATCCTCCACAAATTCACTTTCAGAGTCTGAGTCCCAGCCTAGAGTCGGGATAGGACCTTTTATTTTATCACCAGATGATGATATGCCCAAAAAGCCAGTCACCAAGGTTGGTGTTTGTTGTGACTGAAGTGGCAAAGCAAAGGTTTTTCCATTCTTGTTAACCTTCTCCCTAGGTTACCTAGACTGTCTAATGGAAGACACATTCATAGAGGTCTTATGGACAAGTGCAGGAACTGACGTACAGGCTGGAACAGGCACAGAAAAATCGTGATCAGATGACGACTGTGGATGGAGTGTACTTCTGACAAACATCATTAACAAAGTCCATGGTATTATGAATAATGGGGTCATCGGAATTTAGTAATGAGAAGGCCCAGGTTTGTGGCTCCCCTCTAAAACACATAATAATTGAACCCACTTGGTTAAATTGGTCAACAAAATAATCCGGACATTCTTGAAACTGTTTCATGGAAAGTTCGAGTACTGTAACAAACTGTTTGATGTCTCCATCAAATAAGACTGGAGGAGGATCTGATGACTCGGAAGAGGCTTTTGGGCATTCAGGCTCAATAGCAGTCTCTGGAGAGTACCCAGCTTGTGCAGCAGTCTCTGGAGAGTCCTCAACTGGAACTGCAGATCAGGAGTCCCCGATTGGGATGGCAAGTTGGGCACACTTGACGGGAAGCCCGTACTGGGCACAGCACTCTGACTGGATTGCACTGTGAGATGCCTCAGAGCAGACAGCACTGTGAGATGCCTCAGAGCAGACAGCACTGTGAGATGCCTCAGAGCAGACAGCACTGTGAGATGCCTCAGAGCAGACAGCACTGTGAGATGCCTCAGAGCAGACAGCACTGTGAGATGCCTCAATGCAGACAGTACCAAGTGGTAACTCGGGCTGAACCGCATGGACAGGCAACTCGGGTTGAAATGCATGGACAGGCAACTCGGGCTGGACCGCATGGACAGGCAACTCGGGATGGACCGCATGGACAGGCAACTCGGGCTGGACCGCATAGACAGGCAACTCGGGCTGAACCGCATGGACAGGCAACTCGGGCTGAACCGCATGGACAGGCAACTCGGGCTGAACCGAATGGACAGGCAACTCGGGCTGAACCGAATGGACAGGCAACTCGGTAGGGGACTGGAGGGACAGGGCCCTCTCTGTAATGGGCTGGAGGGACAGGGCCCTCTCTGGAATGGGCTGGAGGGACAGGGCTCTCTCTGGAACGGACTGGAGGGACAGGGCCCTCTCTGGAGCAGACTGTAAGGGCAGGGTCCTCTCTGGAGCAGACTGTAAGGGCAGCGCCCCCTCTGGAGCAGACTGTAAGGGCAGCACCCCCTCTGGAGCAGACTGTAAGGGTAGCGTCCCCTCTGGAGCAGACTGTAAGGGCAGCGCCCCCTCTGGAGCTGAAGACTCAGGAGTAGAGGCAGCGACTGAAGACCCGGGAGTAGAGGCAGCGGCTGAAGACCCAGGAGTAGAGGTAGCGGACTCAGGACCAGACACAGCGGACTCAGGACCGGACACAGCGGACTCAGGACCGGACACAGCAGACTCAGGACCGGACACAGTGGACTCAGGACCGGACACAGCGGACTCAGGACTGAAGGCAGAGGCTGGCACCTCGGAACAGGAGGCAATGGCCGGAGACTCAGTGCAGGCGGCAGCTGGAACTGGCATCACAGGACAGGCGGCAGCTGGAACTGGCACCGCAGGACAGGCGGCAACTGGAACTGGCACCGCAGGACAGGCGACAACTGGAACTGGCACCGCAGGACAGGCGGCAACTGGAACTGGCACCGCAGGACAGGCGGCAACTGGAACTGGCAGATAAGGCTGAAGTAAAGCAACAGGAGGTGACGTGCAGAACAATCCAGGGTCTGGAGAGGAGCACAATGAAGGCTGCTCCATAGGATGTTGTGGTCTGCGGAGCGGACAACTTTGTAAGAAATGTTCGCCACTGGCACAGTAGAGTCATAGTTTACCAATCCTTCTGCGCCATCGTTCCTCCTCAGTGAGAGGGGGACGCAGGTGGCTTGGTCGTTTAGAATCCCTAATGGTAGGGACCGCTGGCAATACCATAGATGCAGCACCAATGTCAGAAAAAGTTCTGGGAGGATTCACTGCAGTCTGAATGCTTTCATTAGAGGAGTTTGTTGCTTTAAAATCAGAATTAGTGTTGGAACTACTTATCACAGCAGCAGGAAGAGTTTTAAGCAGTTCTTGGAGTAAAGTGGAAACCTGTATGATTTGGTAACGGAGCAGAACAATGTCCATTTGCAGCATTTGTAATTATGGATTTACTGACATGTCTAATAGCCAAACACAGAGTTCAATGCAAAAACACTAGGAATTCCAGGACTAAGGCAGAGGGCGTGCAATCAGCAGGCGCAGATTGTAGGGCTGTTCATCATGTTATGAATCCCAGTGCATTCACGAAGAGAAACGGTAGTGTAAGGCAAAGGGTTTTTATTCAGGTAAATATATTAACAAAGATAACTCAAATCCACGGCACCTCTGATGGATTATAGGTACTGCTGCCAGATACAAAACAAAGGCAGTCATAGCACCACATTGCAATTTTGTAATGCTAATTTTTCTTTTCTTTTTTTTAATTCTTTACTCTCATCTACCTGATTTTTGATTGTTTTTCCTGCTCCATGTGCCCACTCCTACTACCTATGTAGCATAAACATATTCTGTGCACTTAGAATGAGGCAGACAAGATGAACACATCATGATAAAATTGCAGTAACAATTCCCATTACATTAAACGAAACAAAATGACTGAACAAAAGATGACAGTGCGCTGATCATTGGAGCTTGCAATCTATAGGATGTTTACGTTGTGTTTTACAAAAGTGTCTGTAATAGATATCACTTGTGCAGTGACAGACAATGTGACAAAGTACAATATATATGATATTACTTCCGATCCTTAAAGAGAAACTATCATATTAGTTTATTTTTAAAGTACATTAAAACCACTATTTGGCATTAATATATATCAAATGTATAACTGGGGGCTTAATACTTAGCTAAAGAGGTTCACCATGCTGTGATTGACTCATAGGCAGCAGGTTAAGACTTTGAGGGGGGTACATCTCTTAAACAGCAGACACAGTATGACTGATGACTTGGAAAAATTATTTTGCAGAAATATGTTGTGTGGATTGGTGGATTGGAGACAGTTAATGTTGACTATTTAAGACATGACATCACTATTTGTTATAACTCATGACATCATAAAGGAATTTATAAGAAATTGTATGTGCCTATGGCAGATACACAGAACATGTTCATGTACATTAGAATTTTACTTATTTTGGTTAGGTAATTCAATGACAGAAATAGGCAGGAGAGAAGTTCAAATGGCTTTATTTATGGTTTATTTGAAAATAATGCAAATATCCACAGAAACCGATGATCATTTACAATAAAAACACTGCTCGCTACGGATTTGTAAATACAGAACAAAGTCGAACAAAATAAGGAAAAAAGGGTGCTCATAGTGTAGTATGATGGACATCATTAGTAGCAATCTGATTGCATCCAAACACTATTACCGATGTACCAAGGATGCAGGGCTAACCTCATCACAAACAACTGCTGACCATGAGAGTATAACTGTGAGAACAACCACCCTACGCGTTTCGTTCCTAGAATGAAATCGGGGGTATGATTGTCATGACTTCCCACAGTTTATATAGTTTCAAAATATTGCTAACCTCAGCACTATCCTATCACATATGTCTACATCATTCCTGATTCATAATTGCTATTTACGGCCAGCTTACATCAATCTATTAATTTGACCAGGGGGTAAATGTATGAACATGCGGGTTCTTCAACACCCGTGTGTTCAGCGTGTTCGACGATTAAATTTCAAGCGGGGCTGCATTGTAAAGGGAAACTTCCCTTTACAATGCAGCGCCGCTTGAAATTTAATCGCCGAACATGCTGAACATGCGGGTGTTGAAGAACCCGCATGTTCATACATTTACCCCCAGGTGTTTGATAACCGACCGCAACATAAAAATAAACTATATGGACATTGTTTTTGTTCCTTCTAATCTATCCTATAGGCAGATCTCCACTTATATAAAAGATCAAAATCAAAAATTGATAATAAATAGAACGTCTTGCTGTGCCAAATTATTTTTACCTCAATTACGCTGACATGACATTTACACAAATTTATGGGGTCATTGTGAGCAGTTGGTTGCAATGAGGTTAGCCTTGTATCCATGCTACATCAGTAACAGTGTTCGGATACTAAGAGACTTTTTCAATCGAATTTTGAGCCACCTCCTCCACACAGAACTCTTTGATGTTTTACCTATTGTAAGGGTTTTAATTTATATTTTAGAATAAACTTTGTGTGTAGTATTTTACAAATGTGTGGTCGCTTTTCTGGTCTGTGTTTATTTTTAGTATTAAAGACACAATTTCTGGTTATTATGACCTACCTAATAAGGAGCATTTAGTCATAAAGAAGGTACCAACAGATAAACATAATATCACTTTGAAAAATGTAGGCAGCTTTTAATCAGATTACTAATAATGGTGCACAACAAATGACACAATGAGCACTCTTTTCCCCTTATTTTCTTTGTTTTTAGAATCTTCCATAGCAGTTTGTGGGAAATTATGTACAAGGAGTGCCTCAAAGATGGGAAATGGATACCTGATATCCCCACTGTGCTGCTATCCGTCCTGAAATATAACAGTATCCATAGGACTCTGAGAAGAATAACAGATTTCCACGGGGTAAATGTATCATGCTGAGAGTTTCCCGGCGGGTTTGAAAAGCCAATCACATTCTAGCTATCATTTCTTTACTACATTCTAAAAAATGCTAGCTAGAATCTGATTGGTTGCTATAGGCAACATCTCCACTTTTCAAACCCACCGGAAAACTCTCAGGTTAATACATTTACCCCCATGTCTCTCTCTCTCTCTCTTCTTCCTCTTACTCCCTGGTATTACCTGGATACGGACAAGTTTGTGAGAGAGCACCAGCTGGACGCTATTTCAAGGTGATCAGCCAGTTTAAATTTTGAGCAGACACAGCAGCAACATACCAGAAAACCCCATTTATTGCTATATAATTGCCCACACACCAAATAAAAGCATTTACAATTATTTCACTTGCAGTTTGAATATATGAAAACTTGCACGTAGAACATTTTACAAATCTATTTATTCTCAGTACAGAAGTACATTAACATACATGATACTACCAAAGATAATCACCGGAATGCACAGCACACGTCATATATTTACCCATGCTCACAGTTAAGCAGAAAACATATTATTACACTCAGTCACTGTGTACAAATAAGCAATTTGTGATATATGACTGAAACATAAATGTATTTTATATATAGATCAGTGGATTTAATTAATCTGAATTTACCAATTTCCAGCAGTATTCTTGTGTTCTAAACATATGAAGATCCATTTTACTTATTTCTATCAATAAATAGGAAAGGCAAGAGTTTTCATCAACAAATAATATCATATGATGATGATAATAATAATAATATAATTTAATTGTCAAATGATGTCAAATTCAGTGTCATTTACATTAATGTTCATCAATGGGCCTCAACAAAATAAATATGTATTATCATATATATTTATATTCATGAGTCCATTAATAATTAACAGATACACTCACATCTGATAAACTTGGTGTAATATGACTTCCCAATCTTCTGGCAATTAAAATGTAAGAAACTATTAACATATCATGCTAAATTAATTTTTGAAAGTAAAGAATTTGAGAGAAAGTGGCAATCAAATTAATTTTTATCAACCTTGCATGTACTTGCTGTTTAATGCATGTCTTATTTTGATGTATGAATATATGACTTACTTTTATATATAATTTGTTTATGCATTATATGTTATAATGACTGTCTGGTGCTGCAGAGTTTTGTGGCCTCTGAGGATGTGCAAAAATGTAGCATTAGGGCTGGTTTAGATTTTTTAGAGGGGGGTGCAGCAGCTCCGTTTCGCCAGCGCTGTCCTATACAGCAGCCGCGGCGCTGTCTAAGAAGCGTCTGCGGCGGTGCTGTATACATGGGGGGGGGGTTTCTAGCAGAACATGCAAGATCTGTTTCTATGATCATCATCAGTATGGATCTTGCACCAGGGGGAATGAGGCGTATCTGAGATTGTTTCCTACTCAGCATGGTACTTTTTAAGGTGCGTTACCGTACCCTTACTTTACTCAGGCTATGCCAGCCAGCCCCTACTCTCCTCCATTACACCTCACTACATGTAGATAGGCCCAGCTGGGGTATATATCTCAGTCTACACACAGATTGAAAGGGCCCATACAAGGTTTCTTGGCGCCATAAGCAAATCCTGAGGCTAGTGCCTAGTGCACCCCCCCACCCCCCCAACCAATTCCGACTTTCAAGCCCCTCACACACTTGACATTTGTAAAATAAACATAGTAACTCTTTTCTCCTCTAGGCTGCAGTCCAGATGCACTGATGTCTGATGCAGAATGCTGTCCAGACTTCACTGCTGCAGGATATCTAGAGGGGAGGTTCCAAATGTTAGATTCCAAAGCAAAGCAAAATAAAAACAAAACAAACCAAAACCTGTTGCATACTGACTTGTCCCCCGCTGCTCACCAGCTTTTCTTATATATTCCCCCTGGTCACCAGCTATTCTTTCACATGCCACCTGTATCCATCAGCTTGTCACACATGCCTCCTCCATTCTAGCAGCTTTTCTCACACGCCCCCATGCCCACTAGCTTTTTATTCATATTCACCCCTGCCCTAGCCAGCATTTTTCACACATGTTCCCCTGTCCACCATTTTCTGTAGCTCTCTCTCTCTCCCCAATTTTCTGTAGCCCCCTCTCTTTCTCCATGTGTTCTGCAGCCCCCTCTACCACTCCATTTTCTCCAGCACTGTCACAGAGATCACAGGTTGTCTTGGGATCCCCTGGATCTGCCCAGTTTGGCCCAACTCTACCCAAAGGTGCGGAGTCTAACGGAACAGGTGGTCTTCGCCAGGAACCTCTGCAAGGAAGTATGGTCTTCGCAGCCCATGTCCCACAAGATCGCGACACCTTAGGTGAGTACCAGACAGACCCGCTTAGGAGAGTAGTGAACAGAGAAACGGTAACCAATGGCAACAGGAACCTCAGAAGAGACTGAAGCAGTGTGAAGTCAAATACTGGAAGACAGTGAATGGGTAGCACTGGAGTGTAGGTAGTACATGAGGAAGAGACACTGAATAGCGAGTCATAGCGTCACTGGAACAGCATGGAAGTCAATGCAAATAGTCTGTGGACAGGTAGCACTGAACTTTAGAGTGTACACGAGGACGTAACACAGAGTAGCAAATAGCAGAGTCACTGGAACAGCGTGGAAGTCTAATACAAATAGTTTGTGGACAGATAGGACTAAACTGTAAGCTGTACACAAGAAGGTGACACAGAGTAGCAAATAGCAGAGTCACTGGAACAGCGTGGAAGTCCAATACAAATAGTCTGTGAGGAATCCAGGAGCAGAGAGAGAGAGAGAGACTGGTCTACACACTTCTGAGAAGTGAGCTCAAAGAACAGGCACCTGACAGTTTCAGGTCTGCTTGTGTAGACCTGAAATCAAGATGTAGGACGCGGCAACAGCCGCCATAGTTTCTGCCCACCTGGCCGGCAGGTAAGACCGCCGGTTCCCACTTGCAGGTCTGGCGTATGACAAGCCCTCTCTCAATGTTTACTGTAGCCCCCACTGTCCCCATTTGCTCCAGCCCTCTCTATTTGTTTTAATTACCTTTTCTTCTTTTCTCCTTGTCCACATCTTCTTTCTTTTCTTCCTTCTTCTTTTCTTCCTGTAACCTCTCGGCTCCTCTCCACCATGTGGATGTAAAGTCTGAGAGGTTTCAAGGTGTAGAAGAGATACAGCAGTAACAGAAGGATGGGAGAGCTGGATCACAGATAAAACACAAGTAGTAAAGCAAGATGGTTAGAAATGCACAGACACATATTTGGGTGAAGGGGGGGATTATGTGGGCAGAGAGGGGAAAAAATCAAACTATTAATTTCCATTCACTTTATGTTCCATACCACCACTTCTAAATTTCCACTTCAACCACTGTATATACCCTAATCACTTAATACCACATACCTTATAATATAAGAGATCAAAGTAATCTATTTTTACATCAATTGGCAAAGGAAATATTGCCTAATTTTAACTGAGTCCCCCCCCCCCAAACCTCCTTGTTCTTGGCGACCAAGTTTTGTGTCGTACATTTAGTGTGTTGACTACCGAGAACTGGTTGGCAGTTTTATAGTTTGAGTTGAATTGTGCTTTAAGTGCATTTAAGAAGTATACTTTACTAAGCAATTATTTGACACACTGGACAAAACAGTTTTATTATCGGCATATTCACAGTCCCCCCCAACTGCTTTCACATGTTAATAAACATATGATAAGTATATTCAAAATAGGTGAAATAAAGGTAAATGCAGCAGTTCCCACTCTTGCATACATACCCTCAGTTTTTGACACTAGTTCCTCTATTTAAAAAAAAAACAACAACATTCTAATGATTACATAATAGTATACCTTTTTTTCTCCTCCTGGATGGTCAGCACAGCAGTCAGCAGTAGAAGCAGGGGGGCTCAAATTGTCTCTCAAGTCTTCACTCTTCATTAATTCAGCAACGGCTGCAAAAACACTTCTCACCTTCTTCTGGGAGAGGAGGGGTGGAGGGGAGAGGTGGAGTGGAGCGGAGCATACTGGAAGGGGAGAGGGCTGGTTTGGCCATGCAAATAAATTTATACACTTTTTGTCCCTGACAATAGACAGACAGTGCATGAGCAGATGCTAACTTAAGTTCTATTTACACCATGGGCGGCGGCACCGAACACATCACTGACAGTCTGTCAGTGACAGACACTGCCAGCCTATTAAAACAACCGGTGGGCGCGACAAAACAATGGAGAAAATCTATTAGAAACATTCTTAATTTTTTAAAACTAGTCAGCAGGGCCCACCAGGTCCCAGTGCCCTAGGCAGCTGCCTAAAGCTGCCTAATGGAAGCGTCAGCCCTGCAGACTGAAACATAGTCCTTTTTCCTGCACACTAAGGAAAAGCATTTCATAGTGCAAAACATGTGTTCACCATAACAGGCCCTATCCATATGGGGCTTACATTCCATTTTACATGAGCCCCTAAATGAAACATTTATGTCACTCATTCAGGGCCTCATGCAGAGTCAGATGTAAGTCCAACTCGTAAGCACACCAGGCATTTTTTCAAACTGTGCATGTGTAGTAGCCAAGGAATGGTATTGCCCCCTTTTGCCTCTCTAAAGCAGCTTAACCAGCCCTAGTGCTGCCAGCCTAGCCTGGTACTAGCAATATAGGGGGGGGGGGGAACAATACGCTTGGGGTCCCTCTGAAGTTACTACTGCCAGTACTAGGCCAGGGCTGGTGGTACTATAGCAGGAAAACCTGCAGCATCCCGTTCCCCTGCCATAATGACAAACCAAACCCAGGATGGTTAACCTAGCACAGGGATGGATTCCCTAGTGAGACCGGGCTCACAAATAAAAATTATCCTAATACATTCCTCATTCACCCTCTAGATCCAGTCTGGCAGCCATGGCATCCTCCTCATCTGTTATAGAGCCATGGACCCTGGCTTTGGCAAAATATAAAAACATGATAGAAGTACTAGCTCAATTAGAGCTCACATCACAAATAAGCTCTTAGTGGCAGTACAAGCCCTGAGCAAAGCCTAGTGCTGGTACTAGTAAATTCGAAGGGGCACCACAATTTTTTCATCCCCCCAATTATGCTGTTTGGGGGAAGTTGTTATTTGAATTATTTATTTTTCAGCCTTATATGGCCCCTGCCAGGACCAGATTAATTGGAGGGGCACTGTGCCCTGGGCCCCCCTATCTAAGTGGGGCCCCGGCCAGGGGCAGTCGGGCTGGATATTTTTAAATTATTTTTTTTATTTTTGACACGCTCACCCCTGCGAATGGGGGAGGGGGGAAGAGTGAGCTGACAGCTGGCAGTAGCTCCCAGTCCCCAGACAGTGTGTGACATCACACACTGTCCGAGGAGCTCTAAATCTCGTGAGATTTGGTAATCTTATGAGATTTAGTTCTTCCCTGCTCAGGCAGTACTAGCAGCACATGTTAGGTATGTATGCTGGTCTGATGGGGTTGTGTGTGTGATGTGTCTGGGAGAGATGTTATGATGTGTCTGGTGAGGGCGGTCTGTAATGTGTCTAGGAGCGTTGAGAGGTGGCTGGGGGTGTCATGATGTGTCGGTGGGAGGGTCTGTGATGTGCCTGAGGGGGTTGTGATGTGGCTGGGGGTGTCATGATGTGTCTGGGGGGTGGGGGTCTGTGATGTGCTTGAGAGGGTTGTGATGTGGCTGAGGGGGTTGTGATGTGGCTGAGGGGGTTGTGATGTGTCGGGGGGTCTGTAATGTGGCTGAGGGGGTTATGATGTAACTAAGAGGGGTTGTGATGTGGCTGGGGGTTTGTGATGTAGCTGGTGTTAGGTGTGATGTGGCATGATGTAGCTGGGGGGTGGCGTGATATTGCTGAGGGGTGGCGTGATGTGGCTGAGCAGAGGCGTGATATGTCTTAGCGGTGGTGTGATGTGGCTGGGGGTGGTGTGGTAAATGTAATGTTTTATTATAATGTATATATTATATACTGTGTGATCTGTGTTATGTATTGTGTTCACTTATTGCTCGGTTTTTAATATTTCATGTACCTATATATTTTCCAAACAGGTCCCACATTCCAGGATACATACAACAATCCAATACCAGGTTGTGAAAGCTGTAATAGCAGGTAGGTGAGAACAACACCGTTTTAATACATAATATGCCATGTTTAAAGCGACACAGCCATTTCCCATGTTGACCACACCCCCAAATCTGTGACCACGCCTTTTTTGGGGAACACCCCCTTTACATTCTCCTCTATGAAGGGTGATGCCCCAAAAAGTTGCTGTACCGGGGCTTCATATTCTTCTTGGCAGTCCTAGGTGCAGGGACTGGCCCAAGTCTCTATTACTTGGTGGCTGGCCACTCCATCTGGACCAGCCACCTTCAATCACTGGCCGTAAATCCTTCCAGTCCATCCCCTCTTCCTCCCTTCCACTATGAGTGGCCTCTAAGAGAACCTGTGTCACATGGGACGCGCACCATGTGACAGGTGCTGTCCCATGTGTAAAGAGCAGCAAGACCACACAGCACGCATGGGTGGAACAAAGTGTGTGAGGGAGAGGTATGTTAATGTATTGTGTGTGTGTGTGAGGGGGGGAGTATATTCATATAATGTGTATGAGGGGAGAGTATCTTCATATAATGTGTGTGAGGGTGGAGTATGTTCATATAATGTGTGTGAGGGGGGAGTATGTTAATATAATGTGTGTTTGGGCAGGGCATGTTAATATGATGTGTGTGAGTGTGGTGGGGGGAGTATGTTAATATAATGTGTGTGTGGGCAGGGCATGTTAGTATAATGGGTGTGAGTGTGGTGGGGGAGTATGTTACAATAATGTGTGTGTGGTCAGGGCATGTTAGTATAATGTGTGTGTGGGGGGGTATGTTAATATGATGTGTGTGTGGGTAGGCTATTTAATAGTCATGTGCAGGTGGGGCAAATTATTTAATCTGTGCTATTTTATTTGTGGGGTGATGGTGGGGCAATTCAATTTATTGCTGGGGTTGTTTAATTTAATAGTGGGGCCTATCAAATTAAGATGGGGGTGACTGAACCTTTTAATTTAATGCTGGAGTGGTTTGGGCTATTAATTGAATGTGGGGCTAAGTTTGAGGAGGAGGGCTATTTATTAATTGTGAATATGAATTATTTAATGCTGGGATGGTTGTGGGGAATAGTTAAATTTATTAAATGTAAATGCTATTTAATTTATTGCTGGGTCTGTTTGGAGGGAGGGCAATAGGTTTATTTATTAAATGGGATTACTATTAATTTAATGTTTTCTGAATTTCATGTACCCATTTTTTAAAAAAATAGTGCTTCCAACATTTCAGGATCCAGACAAGAAGCTACTGAGCTAAAGACACCAGCAGCCACAGGTGATTAAAGTGACAAGAACAGGTAGGAGAGTGCAGGACGGTCTGTCAACTGTCCTAAATCTGGTGGGACAGTCCTGAATTTGGGTGACTGTCTCGCTTAGTCAGGATTTGGTCTGACTACAAGGACAGTTGGCAGGCATGTCCCGCGTCACACTGTACTGCTCGTCAAGGCAGAGCTGTTACATCATAAGGCCCCCCCTGTCTAAAGTGCCTCAGGCCCCCCAGATCCTTAATCCAGCTCTGGCCGCATCCACTGATCCTAAAGTGTAACAGACGCTGGTAAGGTAGAATACGCACTAATTGTATCTTATGAAATGTGTGCGATTTGCGTACTATTCCGAGTTCCATGTATCTTTAGATATGTTTAGAACGTAAGACATTACTGGAAGCAATTTACTATTACGCTGTAAGTGTAAATTGCTCCAAATCTACATGAGGTCCTCAGTGTTTTAGGTGCCCCCAAAATATTGGCATTCTAGGTGACCTCTTTAGTTTGCCCAATGGTATTGACAGTCCTGTTTTCCTGCTATATTTTGTTTTACAGAAAGAAAACATCAGAATAACAGTGCTGTCATTTTCTTAAGAGCTGTTTCTGCTGTTTGGCGTTAGCCTCTGTTGTACTATGATGTAGTGAATCTGATATACCCTCGGTAGCCTGATTTGGATGTGAAAATAACAGAAGAGTTTGTATACTCGGCAGGAGGCGAGCTTTGTTGGGGGACCTCATGGGATCAGTCTGATAAACCGTCGGAGCTCAATGCAAAAGGCACAGCTCCTATTTAGAGACAAACTTAATTTTTTTTCTCACTCTCCATCCTCTAATTAAGCCAGCCAATCTAATTATGTGGAGTTATATCAAATATTTCTCCAAATGCATCCTATTGCAGCCTGTTGGACTGATCAAAGATCTGGGAGCTTCTGATTAGGTATGATGTCCCTGTTAGGGTCTAACACAGATTTCTTCTCACTTGGGTGCATCTGCCTCCGTGCGCTCGGCAAATTCACCCTCACTCATTTTCTCTGTTGCCTGTATAAAGCAAAAAACATAATTACCAAACTTAAGAAAACATCCCTGTAATTAGCAAGGCAACTCCAAGCACAAGAAATGGAAATTAGTCACTGTATAATAAATTAGCTTGTGCATATATTACATGCAATAAACACCCTTGGGGCCTTATAGTTGTTGCGTTTGGCTTGCAACCTCATGTGCCTTAATAAACAATTCATCCCTATATGATTATCTTGCTGCTGAAAGTGGATTTCTGCTGTTAAATCTAAAATGTCTTCATTGTTGTGGCTGTGTATGTATATTTGTTTGTGTTGTATGTGTTTATGTGTATATGTTTAAGTATGGTTATGGTAGTACTGTATAGTCTCATGGACCACTGAGTAAATTATCATTTTAAGAAAGTTGCGTTTCAGAGATTCTGTTTTATTTTTTTTGTTTTTTTTAAATCTTTGCGTGTTTTTAAATGTGTGTGTCTGTATGTCTGTATTTCCGAAAAAGGGAGGCTAGGAGGCAGAGCAGAGAGGTGGGAAAAAAAGAAGACTGACATACTATAAAAGACATCAAGAGTGTAATGATGTCTTGTGATTGACAGTCATTAATCCAGTACTCGTGATTCTTGAGGATTCGTGTTACTGTTGCAAAGCTACTGTTGACTCTAATTAGCATTGGTGACAAAGAACACACATGGTCGCAAACACAGACAGACACACACACACACACACACACACACACACACACAACGTGGCATTTGCATCCAAATAATACAGCGGGGCTTCAGAAAATCACAATCACATCACTCAGGAGGAAGGCACAGAATACAAATTAAAGAGATAATGTACATTTTTTTGCCATTAAGCTTCAATGACCATTTGAAATGGTGCAAGGCACAAAGGTTTGCGATGAGCATCATCCAGTTTGATTATTCATACTTGTGTTTCTGCTTGAATTAAAGCAGGAGTGCTACAGCCTGTTAAAGCAAAATATTTGAATTGGTAGTGAACTCTCACCTTACTTGCATCCATTTACTTTTCAATTGGAATACCAGATAAGTTAGTGCATTTTATAATCGGACTGTCTTCCAGTGAGAGCCGTCATTACATACCAATTTCTTTTAGAAGTGCTTCCTAAGGAACATTAAATACTTACAAATAAGGATCTGTCCATCAGCAGCTGCAGTCTTCTGGTGACTATCCTACCAGTCATTTGAGACAGAAGAGCATTTCAGATTGTTTCTCTCTGATTTGGTCTCTCATCTTCTCTCCCATTTCCTTCAACAATTATCCTGTACAAGTCTGTGCACAGGCTGCTTACCATTAGAGGGAGGCGATGGTCTTCTGGGGGCTAACGACTAGCTCTTGGGTTCTACCTGTCGTTTTGTTTTAAATGAATTCCTGACATGGGCTGGATGGGGGGGGAGTTGGATGAGATGATGACTTTTGGGTGCACTTCTCAGGTGTTTTCTTTAAATGTGCATTTTCTGTTATATACCACTGAGAATCAAGAGGGGGATTTGTTATGTGACTGCAGCCTATACAAGAGAAAGCATTCCTGATAATGGGATAATAGCTCTATTTTCATCTAGTTCCTTTACAAATCTCCTATTTCTGACCCAAACGAAAAAAAGAAAAAAAACAGATGTGTTAAGGGTATAAAAAAAATATTTTTCAATTTGTCTTATCTGAATTTGTGTTAAAGAATTTGACTTTGAAATGACATTTAAAAGATAATATATTAAAAAATAAATGTATTATATTTAAACATTTTTGGTCTATTACAATACTCATATGTGTAAAGAACTCAGTCATGTAGGCTATACCATATTGGTGTGAACAGATGATATTATGCAATAAAAGCCTAATGCTAATATCACAATATAATGTATTATAAAATAAATACACAGTTCCTTTGCAGAATGTAGTTTCTTTCTTTCTCTACATCATGTCTGCACAGTCTACATGTCATACACATACCGCAATATACAGTTGGTTTAATGAATACAAATAATTTCAATGCACAAATATATATATATATAAATATATATAAATATATATATATAATTTTTCTTTTTTTTTTAGCTGAGTTACTAGTGTACTTGCATGACTCTCCAATACACTGACCCTTCCTCATCCTCATCCTCTCTCTCCCCCCACCCATTTCCCCTAAAATAAGCACTTACATCCAGACAACTTCATCTTATATGCAATAAATATAAGACAATATTTAAGCTTTAAATGAGGAGGCTGAGCACATTTCTCCCAGCGCTCAGAGATCCTTCCACATGGGTACACACAGAGAGAATTCTGGTGACAAGACCGGTGCAGTAATAGTTGGGAACTTTGCAACAATACAATGCCAGCTGAGCTGATTATTTATCATGTGCTTCATGCAAAATTGGGAATCACCAAAGCAGAAAATGCTACTGGCCTTTTAAAGTGATTCGAATCAAGCAGCACTGAAGCCTTCAACCAGTTATTTGGGGTAATCTTTGGTGGTCTGATGCAATCAATTTTCATAAGCGACAGTTTTGCTCTGCAAGGCAAATGTCCCACTCAGACGAAAACACCATTCTAGAGGAGCTTTTGATGTGATATTAGGAATCAAAAGGACTGTTCTTTTTTCAATCAAGGCCACAAATGACATTTAGAGGCAGCATTTTATTAAGAGTCTCAGTATAGAATAACACAGTTCCACTTTGTTGTAGTATAACTATATAACTAATCAGATAAAAAAAATAGCAACAATAAAAAGTATCAACGGCAAATGTTCACGAATAAAAAAATGAAAATAAATCATATAATATAAACATACATATATATATATATATATATATATATATATATATATATATAATTATATATATATATATATATATATATATATATATATATATATATATATATATATATATAAATATGTAATTATTATTATTTTAGAGATATGTTCAATACAATAGCCATGGTTTTAAAGTCTTACTCAGACAATAGATGTAAGATTCTCTATAGGACACATAATATTGGTGTTTCATTCTGAATTGTAGTCCTAGTTATTCCAGGAGACTAGCACAAGATATTACCCTATCTATAGTTTGATCGGCAAGTCCCTTTGTCCATCTGTATAGTAGGTAAGTTAAAATGTCAGCATTCTCCCTATATCATAGAGTAACAGAGGATGATCATTTCGGGATGTGATACTTGAAATACCTTATAATCATGTTATACTTATGTTTATTTAGTCCCAATCATCTCTGAGTAACTGTGTGTTTTATTGATCGATATTCCCAGTCACCCTGTAATAGAGCAAATCGTCTGCTGTGCTCTCTAATGGGAAGGAACAGGCCTATTAGCGCCCAGGTTATGGGAATCAATATGCCTGTAATCTTTTCAAGCCATCACTGTCCCTCTACAGAGAGCTGTCACTTATAACACTGCTATATCAGACATCTACCAGCTACATACACTGCAAATGTCAAACTGGCTTTATATACCGCATAACCTATTACATGGAGGCAGATGCCCTATACAATCATACACACTCATTATTAACACACAGCATTCCAGGTAAAGAACACTATCTATTATTCAATGATCACACACGCATATTACTGTTTTACGCTGTCAATAAGTGACAGCTAGTCTATTGATTTAATGATTTGGCTAATTCTCAGAATTGAACTACAATTAACAGATTGGCAGATTATTATTTATCAGTGTGCAATTATTGATGAATTTATTAGTGGTTTTAAATACAAATGTCATGGTAGTGTTCAGATGGTGTAATGTATGTGCAGGTAACTAAGCCTAGAGTCAAACATATGTTCACAATAAAATATATAATATTAACTGATGTGAATAAAGTAATTATGGTATGTGAGCAAAATAAACACTGCCATATGTCATAAAGAAATATTAAATGGTTTCCCTATTAATATCATACATAGGTAATAGATTGTCTTGAAAAGATTATGGACCACACATATATATATATATATATATATATATATATATGTGTGTATCATATATAATATATAGTATATATGTGGCTCAGATATAACCAGAATCATTTAACCTAACATGCTATGTACTGAAAGGAATTTACTTAGGTAGATTAACGAGTAGAGAAATAGAAAAAGTTATTTTCAATCACTACAAAGCATGATTGCCCCAACCTTTTGAAGTTTGCCTCCGGGAGCTCAGGGAAGGAGGTGGGCGGGTGGGGGCAGGGCTCGATGAATCGCATCATTTTGGCCCTGCTGTGAAATGCCAAAATTCATGGCATTATGTAGCGGTTAGCAGGGGTTAATGGCGCCATCGCATCATTAAGCTCTGCCCACATAAGCATCCATGAGGATGCCTACTCTTCCGGGAGTCCGAAAGGACCCACCGAAATTCGGGAGCCTCCCTGAAAGTACAGGAGAGTAGGCAAGTATGTTATAAAGCATCAAGAAAATGAAACTGTGGTCTTGAAAATAAATTCCAAAAAGTTTACAGCAATAAACAAGAATTATAAAAGCAATTCTAGCAAATGCCTATCACTTCAGGAAAATACAGATAGTTTGCTATCTGTCAAGGAGTAGTTAAAACAGAGCAATTTCCTTCAGCTCTCTCGGAAGGTCAATAAAGTTATCTGAAAATTGCTACAAAACAGATGCTTTGCAGGATAAGATTGCTGATGATCTCTTCGCTCCACCTTCAAGGGGCAACCTTCTGATCATTTTATGTGGATTAAATGCAATTGATGCCACATGAAATCCAGAGCTTTTTCATATATATGCAGCCTCCAACCTGCCATTCCCAGCTCAATTAAATATCTAGTTCAGCTAAACAAAATATTGTGTAACAAAAGCGGCCTCCTTGTAGCACTTCTGACACCTTCTGACACCACTTGTTGCAAGAGAACCCTGCAGATATCAGCAACACAGACAACTTCTTGTTGTAAATAAAAATGGTGGTTTATTGTTACATCACAATAATACATCACACGTCAGAACAACTCCAGGCAACCTACGTCTGGCTATACAGCAGTTCCCTCACTACCAGCCGGCCACTAACTGTCATCGGTTGAAATGCACAATTGCACAGTACATGTCTTTATAGTCGAGACTCCTCCCACAGCCTTGGCTTGATGGACAGGAGACACCCCCACTTTGCCTTTAAAAGGAAGTCTCCTCAGGTGCTCTGTAACTCCTATTCAGACACCCTCCGCCATTCTGCTGTAGTTGTGCAAGACACTTTTAAAGCATGCAAGTAAAATTACATTTCAGCTTGTCTCAGACCTGTACGTATCTGAACATATACACCTGTTTTGTAGCTTGGTCTACAGCCTTTTACCTGCAGACTGTCAGTTCCATAATAAATTCCACCCTGAGAGGCCCATGGCAAACCACTCCCATTGCCACACTTGTCTTTGGACAATTTATGCAGAATAAGGTGCATCACTGTTCCTCCACACCCGCACTTCATGATGGTGAGGCCAGACTTTTCACCCTGTGAAAAGAAATATATGTTACTACCTGTAAACAATTTATTAATAGAAGCCATAGTGCTCTCAATTTAGTGTTACATAAATGATTTCACCTATAGCTATAATAATATTACAATTTTATTTTAAAGATCTCAACTCAAATTGTTTTACCAATTAACCCAACTACAATACACCTAACTCTCAGAACCACATGCGCACATGGGTGAGACCTCTGTAGCATCGGAGAAACTCACCCCTACTGGTACTGATAGAAATCACTTACGTCCTAGGGAAGCTTGAACTGTTCAGTGCAATGTGTCCCTAACACTGATTGGATGACTGCTATGGTTCATAAACACTTAGTTATAAATTCTCCTGCTAAGGTTAACAAAAAAGACCAATTATAAAAGAAAACAAAACAAAACAAATGGACATATATATAATTGAATTAGGTAACTATTTTAACCACTCCCCTAGTACACAATATCAGTTACCCTGTTTTTGCACATAATCCATGTTAACCTCCTCCTAAGTCAAAAAGACCTACAGTTCAAACTGGGCAATTCTTGGAGGTAGGGGTTGCAATGAACCCCATTATAGAATTATAGGACAGGGAGTGTAAGCAAGATTGTTTTTTTCTCCTAATCCCTCAACCTCTCTGATTGAATCCCTTCTTTTCCTTTTCACCAGTCTCCCTTTAAATTAAATACAAACCTCCATTCCAAATGGAGTAGAGAGTAGAGGTAGTGCAGTGCATCAATCCTCACTCCATTAATCTAAAACAATAATGTTCCAAAATTTTTCCCACAATCTTCCTTTGGCTCAGTTCTGACTTCAAAGTACATACCTAAGTATTAAACCAATTCCTTTAAGTTCATCTAGTCCTGTGCCCCCCATCAGACCCCAGTAACCTAGAATCTACGTATGAGAAGCACTGGTGTTTCTGTCAGTGCTGATCCAAACTGAAGTGTATGAGCCGAGAGAGATAATTCCTAGGACTACTATATGAGACAGAGGAGGCTGGAAGAAAGGATCATGAAAAAACAGGAAACCACTGAGCAATGTTTTGTTAAAAGGACATTTTCTCTAATATGGTTTAATGCTTTTGAAATTGCCCATGTGTAGGCCAACAATGAAAAATAGCACGGCATAGCAGAAAATCCATACCCTTTAGACACCTGCTTACCTCTGGTGAATCGTACATTACTGACCTTCAGTTCAGGCTGCAGCATGAGCTGATTCTCGCCGATAAGAGGACCTAATCTGTCAGTCTTCAGTCTGGGGCTCTATTGACTAGCACTGGGACATAGATGGCTTGTTCTGTGCTCAAGACACATTGACAGTGTGATTCATGAACCATTTACGTGCTCAGTGCAACTTTCATTACACATCACTCATTAACAATGCAATATTGTATCTATTAGTTACTTATATGGTAAATAGCATTGAGGGGACACTTTCTATTTATCTTTGGATTTTTCTCTCATTATCACAATCAATTCTTTATCAATCTATCTCTCTAAATCAGTATTTCTTTATCTCAAATTTAGACTCAAAATCTTTCTTAAAATCTTTTATTTTTCGAATTCTACTTGGTCTTTAATTGCTATTATTAGGGTGGCACAGTCGCTGTCATTATTTAAGGAACAATAACCGCACAGCATGAATGGTGACAAATCTGAATGCTTATAAAGGGGCTTCCACCAAGGGCTACCCACAGTACATGGCAGGCGGGCAGGATACCACACAGTCCGTGATGCCAACAGAACTTTCAGTATAAACAGATGAACATTAGAAGATACAGAACACAGTTTTGAGTATTACAAAAGTTTGTTCTTCGAGCAGTAACTTGCCTTTTCCTATAGCTTCCCTCTAAAGACAAACTATGTGGTTTAATGTAAAAATATATGAAGTATATAATACATATCTACTGGGGCTGCAGTAACAGAGTGTATAGCTGTTATAGGATCTAGATACATTTGGAGCTCAGAGTAGATCCACACTGTAGCACATGATCTTTAGTATCAGCCTTACCATAACCATGGTATCTATATCTTAGGATATCTTGGCATTATTTGTGCCAAGATGGAGCAAGGGAATCAGTTGAAATTATTGGAATAGTATCGATTTCTTCTACTTATTGCAAGTTTTATGTCCATTTGTAATAAGAGCCTTCTTAACGCATGGGCATGCTGGGTAGTAGCCTGGGGGGGCCCCCACAAGCATAGGGCCCCTATAGGCTTGCCAACTTTTCAGTATATTATTCCAGGAGACTTATTCAGAACCTTCAAATTCTCTTTCTTAAAATGTTTAGGTGGACTAATCACCTCAGTATCAACTGTTATCTGTACATGCAATCTTGCTGTTGTGAATATATCTTGACCTTAACGAAAACAATGTACATGTACTAATTGTCCATAAGTGGGTGAGTGGTTGTATAATGCTGTTAAGACGGCCCTGTTTGTAATGCTAGGCAGAAATTACAACATAGTCTTGTAATGACAGCTATGGAGCCAGAATTACGATGAAATCATAAACTGTTTTATTGAAGCAAAACTCAATCCAGATGATGTAGGGAAGGTACAGACCAGGTAAAACTGAGCATAACAAAGAAATATCCAAGTGTGGCTGAATAACAGGCAAATAACAGTGAATATAAACAGTAGCTACAGGTGAACTTAGTTGAGCAATAATAGCCAGGACATAGGATTCACAGAACAGAATGTAGCATGCAGGAAGTCCAAGGGAACAATCAATGACCAGCAAGGTGCATTGAGGAGCAGGCATAAAAAGTCAGTGAGACAAGTGTGGTAATTAACAAGGGAAGAAGGTTAACTCCTGCTAGTGAGGGAAAAATAACATTGGTACAACCACAGCACCTCTGGTATGCCAGGGATACTGCAAGTTTGGTACAAACAAAGACCTAGCAGACAGGTGCTACAGAGGAAAGGCAGCTGGAGGCAGATCATAACAAGAAGAAAACAAGGAAACACTAACAGGTCTTACAGTGTGTCAGTCTGACGAGTTAGTAGAAAGCAAACCACCCTATTCAATCATTGAGATGTCTTCAATATTGAGGCATTAGTAAGGATAATAATGAATAATCATGAATAATCATAATGAGTGGAATTACAGAGCAATACATTACAGTAAAATACAACACAACACATGTATGGCACACTTGCCTACTCTCCCGGAATGTCCAGAACACTCCCGAATTTTGGGAGTTCTCCCAGACTCCCTGAAGAGAGTCAGCCATTCTCTCTGATCTTCCCTGATCTTCGAGAGTGATATAGCAGAGACACAACAGACTGCCTTCCCGCTTTTCAAAAATATCAAATAGGGATATTTATAATTAATAATAATTTGTGTATTTTACAAATAATGATTGTTTTCCTTCTCAGACAAAAAAGGGCATAAAGCGGAAGGTCATGAAGATAAAAATAAAAATAAAATATAAAAATTTTAAATTCTTGTGCATCTTGGGTGCCCCCTAGTGGACACCATTGTATTGCTCATACCTATCTACAAAAAGCCCAGATGCAGTTTCTGTTCATTCTGGTCTATGAGTGAAATAAATGCCTGTCTCCCTCATGTTATTCAACATTTCCACTATATTGGAAAGGTACATTAGGTTATGCTATTTTTCCCTATATAAACAAGCTGATGTTGTGATAAATTACACACATAATTTTAGTAAAGAGCACATTTTGTAGGGATTTATTTTCAAATGAAATTTGTGATAATCTTAGTTAGGTAAATGATAATTATTGCAATGACTATTATTGATGGGTATATAGAAATAATGTTTTGACTCTTCTTTTGATTCAACACTACAATGTTTAGAATGAACCACGTTGCTTATTACACAGAGACATGGAACAATTGTAGGTGATTTAAACTTTGCAATCTTGTCTAAAATGGAGAACATCTAAAATCAATGGACACAATTCAATTAACTGAGATGATAGGAAATAATTTACTCAGCCAATGCATCAGTCAATTGAGGCTTTAGTACCTTTCAGAAATAGATATAACTTATTCTCATTCAAGCTATCTAATGTCATAAGAGCTTTTTTATTTTTAGAGCCACTTTCAGAATCTACCTAATGATGCCTAAATAACTCTAGCAAGCAATTATGGGCTTCATTGTGCAAGAAACACCTTCATTTCCTCAGCGTGTGGTTTGAGTTCCAGAGATGATGCTGACACCATTTTACCTATGCTGCAGCTGGAAGGCAAAAACAGTCACATGATCAAAAAGTAAAATGGCTCCTGAAAGTTTGCCATTAAACGTGTGGGGTGTTCTTACTTACATTTTCTAAACTTGCACCATTTGATGAGAGAAGTTGGGTGGGTTATCTCCCCCTTTAAATACCTCTCTCACATCTCTTAACAAATTCCTCATACCTTTCAATTATTGTATTTTGTCTAGCTATTTATATTATGTTATTACCTCATTTAGGATTGTTCTTTTTATTCCTGTTTAAATTTCAAGATGTCCTTTATCTAAGTCTTTATTGAATTATGTTAAATCTCTATAACATGTGAGACAAAAATGTTACAAATAAAGTGTTTAAAAAAAGATAATTTGGGCAGGTAGGCAGTGTTTCATTCTGAGTATGGATGAGGGGCACGAGAGTGTCTACTTTTGTACCAACAGGTAAAAGCAAAATGTAATTTTGCAGGATGAGATTACTTACATGAGATAAAGGGGTAAGAGGGTACACGTTGGGAGGGCGTTCCTTGAGGCAGGACACATAGCGTTTTTTTCTCCCATCCTATATATTTCCTCCGCCTATACTTTTATTGGGATACATTTCGTACATTCCAGTTGATCTTTTCTTTCATATCCAGGCACACGTTGACCAATGTAACAAACAAACAATGTAATAAAAACCAACCCAATATCCACTCACTCTTAAGATTCATTTCAGCCATAAATGATTGAAGACTGTGATCATAAAGTGACAGTAGGTAATGTGTTGAAGTGATGTCTCATGCTTTCCACCATGTGCATTTTCAGATGTATCCTGAAACACCTAGGCATGGATTGCTATTCCAGCTGCAAATCCAAGGACTGGACAGTGGGCCTGCACCTTGTGATTCGCTTGGAGGACAAAGTGGCGCATTTGAGCAAAGGTCTCCTTTTTGTAGTTTGTAAATGAACATTATTGGTAGAAACAAGGACAATGAAAGCCACACACTCTCACATTCATGCACACACAGTACACCTCCATTTGATTGTGTGTAACAGGTTATGTGGGACAAGCAGTCAATGCATCTGCATTTACACATTTACATTAGGTTACGCAGAGAAATCGTAGTCTCTGGAGTCAACTAAAAATGTAGGCTTCTATATATTTGCACTGTCTTTACAGCATTGAGCTTGGATTGCCTAAATTGAAATTAGGTTTGAGAAAATCTAAGTTTCATTCCCATTAATTAAGACCTTCAGATATAAAATGGGTCTCAACGCATTGCATATATGTATAAAAGTACTCTAAAGGGCCAATTTCATCTCAATCTCTTTATATGAAAATATAACCATATATAATGTACATTACTTGTAGAAATGTTTATGTTTGAGTTATTTTTCTTGTTAATTTCTCCTCCATTTCTTACTATAATTTCTTGCCTAATGCCAGTTACTCAATTTGCAGATGAGAGGAAGTAACAAGATTGAACAGCATACTAAGATGGTCCCTATAACAGTGCTTGTTTTTAGGATACAGTTTTCTAGGCAAACCATTATCCTAGACTTGCGTAGCACATTTAATTAGGGTGTGCACTAAGGGAAATCTACAAAAGGGGGGTGTTGAAAATATTGGACATTTCCGAAATGTTCACAATAATGGAGGACGTTTCAAAGGAGTATTAATAGTCACAGTGCTACCGCATCCAGAGTCACTGTGGTGGGAACTGTTGAAGTTTGGATTAAAAAAAAATCATAAATGGCCAACATGTCCCTCAGACTTCTTAACATGCCCCTTACATGCCCATCAGACCTCCTCACATGCCATCAGACCACCCACATGCCCCTTACATGCCCATCAGACCTCCCCACATGCCCCTTACATGCCCATCAGACCTCCCCACATGCCATCAGACCACCCACATGGGCCTTACATGCCTTCAGACCTCTCACATGCCTATCAGACCTCCCCACATGTCCCTCGCAGACCTTCAGACCACTCACATGCCAATCAGATCTCCCAACATGCGCATCAGACCTCTCCACATGTCCCTTACAGGCCTTCAGACCTCCCCACATGCCCATCAGATCTCCCTACATGTC
Source organism: Mixophyes australis (assembly GCA_036250195.1). Taxonomy (NCBI): domain Eukaryota; kingdom Metazoa; phylum Chordata; class Amphibia; order Anura; family Limnodynastidae; genus Mixophyes; species Mixophyes australis. The sequence continues at coordinate 319,819,200 of JAVHZZ010000003.1, forward strand.
CTTTACATGCCCAACAGACCTCCTCACATGCCCATCAGATCTCTCTACATGCCCCTTACATGCCTATCAGACCTCCCCACATGCCCATCAGATCTCATCACAAGCCAATCAGACCTCCCCACATGCCCATCAGACCTCCCAACATGCCCATCTGATCTCCCCACAAGCCAATCAGACATCCCCACATGTCCATCAGATCTCTCCACATGTCCCTTACATCCCAATAAGCTTCCCTGTATGCCATCATATCTCTCCACATGCTCATCAGACCTCACCAGATGCATCCTGAAGACTTCTCCCCATGCCCATAAGATTTCTCTAGTTGCCCCTTACACACCTCTGACACTTCCCCACTTTCCTTGACTGCTGGAGCCCATGCAGAGGAAGGAGTTAGAGCACATTACACTCTCTCCTCCTCCTTGAATTGGATGGTTGCACTGTGACCTCCCTGCATTGAGCAGAGGTCACGTGACATGGAGGGTGACTGCTCCCGAGCAGCCAATTCGGGTCCCTGTTGTGTTGATCTGCTGCCAGCAGCCAAGTGCAGCTTGGCCACTGCTGCATTAGGGTGGCACACCCTGTGCACACGTCTATGAATAATACATCATGTTTTAAAGACAAAAAACTATCATTGATGACAGGCCCATTTTATCTGGAATAGTAGCAATCTACTAAAATAACATGCTTTTAGAGCGCATTACTATTAGTATTATTATTGTTTTTTGTTTTTTTTACTATTTTGTATTTACTATTTATGAGCAAAGTAACTGCAACATAGTATAAGCTAGGTCATCGCAGTGCAGGATTTGTGTCTGGTTGTCCTACTTACGTTTTCTTTTTTGCTGTACATACATTTGTTGCTTTGTGTCCTCTGCGATGAGATTGCATGTCAAATCTGTGCCCAATCCATGCAAAGTTATGTCTAATCTCATGCCTGTGTACGTCTAATGCGCTGCCTTCTTGTGTTCTTCCTCGAAGTAACATTTCCAAAAACTGCTTCTTTGACCTTCAGTTTATTATTAACAAAATCAGTAAACTAAGAGATAAAAGCTGTGTATCATTTTTGCTAGATTTAACATTTTCATTTTGTTATTCTGTTCCTTTCAGATTAATAGGGTCAGATTGAGACAGGGTGAAGTCCTGGTACATTTTGACTGTCAGAATGAATTACTAAAGTCATATGAACAGAACACCATATTTTGTTAAACCATCTTAGTTCTTCTTCTGGTGTACTGACAAGTGCTAAAGAAAAGAAAATAATAAAGCAAAAATGGTATAATTGTCTCACTGTACAAATGGTTTTAAAACCTGTTGTGGCAAAGACAATGACAAAAATGTTCAGGATGTATGAATCCTACCACACAAACAGTGTGGGGCATCCATTGTATATCTGCAGACTCCCCTCTCTGAATAGCGTACGTCAGAGCCTTTTCTCGCTTAAAGCTTAGGACAATCTGTGTGCTGGGTTATCTGACAGTATAGTCACAATTCATGATGTTTATATGTTAATGTCATAAGATATTATGTACATGTTCATTGACATACTAACACCAACCTTAGCCCTGTTTATCAAAGCTACACAAACTATTTTGCATGACTGAACACACTACTTTACTGCAACACACTGGGCGTGCTGTAGTATGATCACCTTTATGACTTGTATAGCCCTTTTTTTTTATTTATTTCTTTGTAGGCACACTCTGTTTCTTTGCAGTGCTCACATTTGCACATCGAACATTTTTTCAAATTAACTACACATGTATAATACCCTCTTTCCCAAAAATTCTGTCTATCAACACCTAGGGCTAGATTTACTAAACGGCGGGTTTGAAAAAGTGGTGATGTTGCCTATAGCAACCAATCAGATTCTAGCTGTCATTTTGTACAAAGTACTAAATAAATGAAAGCTAGAATCTGATTGGTTGCTATAGGCAACATCCCCAATTTTTCAAACCCGCAGTTTAGTAAATATACCCCCTAGGGTCCAGATAGAAACATTGCTCTTGTTTGCACTTGGAAAAAAACTATGTGATTCCTATATAATACCAATAAAATACACATGAATATTGGGTATAATAGATATATCAAATATAAAATATATTGTATTATATCAATTATATCATATATGTTCCAATGTCAGAACACACTACATATTTCAATATTTACAACCAACATCAGTGGTTTCTTACACCGATAGGAGGCAGCCACACATAGGGGTAGAGAAGGAGGGGGACCCCAAAGGCCCAACTTTTCTAATCCTGAGTCTGAATTGACAACAGCTATTAACTTGTAATCTGGGGGGCATGTGATGTGGGACTCCTGTGCACTCTCATCTACTGCAATTGCAACACTACCCACTTACCAAGCTCCTTACCCATAGAAACACAAAGGACATGGTCTATTCAGAACACAATAAACTGCAATGCAGCAGTTTCTAGTATTGCACACAGTCACATACATCTGCATTAAATAAAAATAAAATAAAATATAGAAAATTATATATATATATATATATATATATATATATATATATATATATATATATATATATATATATATATATACTCTATATATACATATATACACTGTGTATGTTACTGGTAGTGTAACAGTCTGCCTCTTTCTCTCTTTCTCAGGATATCCACTGTTACATTAAAGTTCTGTGACCATAACTACAGCTCCCCAAGGAGCTAATAAAATATTAGGATCCTGTTTCCAATACACAGAAAATGCTGCAGATTATTAATTTATTGCATTGAAAATTGATTTCCTTCCTGAATATCAAAACAATGAATTATATCCTTGTCACCTATCATTCTCTTTTGTAGAGAAACACAAGATACCAATTCCAAGAAAGATTAAATCAATACAAATTCTGTAAATCAATAAAAAAGTTAAATAAAAGTATACCTGTAATCTGCTGAACAGTAAGAGCTGAGATTGCAGAGTGGTCTTTGACATGGAAGCGTCCATGTCACCACTGACCATTCACCATGTACAGGAGCTTCACATGTCATAACTTCTCAACTTGAAAATATTTATTGCAGTGTAATAGACCACATACTGTGCACTGTGCAGAGCATGGTGCGCTGATCTGGATAAACAATTCATGTTAAGTCTTGAGAGCATAGCAGATTGAATTGGTCAGTATGCTTTGCAACATCAATAGTAGATTATACTGTAATACTGTCAAGCACATCATATACTGGATGACCAGCATATTATATAGCATCCAATGTCCAGCATTATTCATCCCCCCTAGGCTAAAATACACTGTTGGTAAAAACAAATTTGTCTTCAGTTTAAAATCCGACTTCCTTCAAAATAAGCCCCCCCAAATGTTTATGTTCCTGTGTTTTCAAAATGCAGCTCCACTTGTTCACTGATTTCTTTGTACACATTGTTATGTTAGGGAATTAGTTTAGTTTATACTACAAACTTTTTTCAGAATAAGTCACTTTTTATGTTGTTTAATTGAGACTGTTGATGTTTATCTGTTTTACTTCCATAGACAAATCACCAAATAATTATCATGTTGCTGAAATATGCATGCTATTGTGCTTACAGTGTTAAAAGTAATAATTACAGACACACTTCAGTTATATATAAATAGTAATTATCTTCATTTTGAAGACATGGGCTGTGTTGCCTGACACTGAATAATGATGGTCATAATCATATATTTTTCAGTAGAATCTACTTCGACCCATCAGCCAGATGGGGGCATAATCACACAAAGCAAGAAGTATTAGGCCCTGAATTTTGTCTCTCAGCTTCACTATGATGCTGCTTGCTATATTCTTCTTCCCACTATATCTTATTTCATTCTGATCACCAGCAGTGTTACCTGTTAAACCAATTGCATCAAATCTAACAACCAACAATTTAACAATTTAAACGCAATATTTAAAATAATCTTTGTTTCAGCTAAATAGATTTAAACACAGCTGGTTTTTGCAGTGACTGAGAAAAAGAAATGTGCTAGTTAGTTGTAATTTGTGGATATCACACCGTTCTGCCAATTTCACAATATCTGACATGTCTTTTAGTGTGATTTATGTATTTATTAGGCTCCGTCTATTAAATCTGACAGTGAAAGCACTATTCCTCTTACGATTAGTCTTTCTATATATACCGTATTTCCCCATGTATAAGACGCACCTTTTTCCCAAAAATTTTGGGTCTAAAACCTGGGTGCATCTTATACAGGGGTAGCGGAGATGCAGGGGGGGGGCAGCGCTACAGTGGCAGCGGGGGGGATCGAGGGGGAGGGGGCAGCGTTACAGTGGCAGCAGGGGGAATTAGGGGGAGGGGGCATCGTTACAGTGGCAGCGGGGGATCCCAGGAGGGGGACAGCGGTATGCGTGCATTTAGGAGGAGGGGGGCAGAGGCACAGTGGCAGCGGGGATCCAGGAGGAGGGGGACTTAGGTACAGTGGCAGCGGGGGGGGGGGGGAGATTGCAGGGAGAGTGTGCTGCCCTGCTGCTCTGATCACAATCAAAGCAGCCGGCACACTCTCCCTGTGTGTCTCTGCCGAACGGACCTGCAGGGAGAGTGTGCTGCCTGGCTGCTCTGATTCAGCTACGGTAACTGCCCTTCTTGACAGCTACCGTAATAATTTTTTTTTTCAAATTTCGGGGCCAAAATTAAGGTGCGTCTTATACATGAGAGCACCTTATACATGGGGAAATACGGTAAATCATAGTTTCTCTAAATTGAGTCATCTAGATTATTAGCTCATATTGATAATAATATATACTTCACAATTTGTTGGAGTGCTGGGACACTGTGTTTTCGCCGCCGGTGAGCATGAGAAGGGGCATGCGCATATGTCAGGGGCGTGACCACTCCTCCGGGGGCATGGCCAGCACTTTCGGTGCACTGAGCCACCCCCCTAAGCACAAAGCTAAGCAGATCAGCAGTGAATAGGACATACCTCCCAACATTCTGGCCCTTTTGGGAACGGCAGTATAGAGCTTAAAATGGAAAAAGTTGGGATGTATGACAATACCCACAACTTTTCTTTCCAGCAAGACAAAGCCAAAGATCTTCAAAATGATTCTAGCCCTAAAATCAACATCTGCAATATTCATTGTAGTACATTGATTTTGAACAGACAGTGTTACTATTCCTTAATAACTTTTGACCTCCCTATACACCAATAATTAAAATATAATGTACTGTAAATGAGCATCATTCTGATGTATATTAGTAGGGTAATTGGCTGCTGACAAAATGTACCCTTGTGTGTGTGTCTCTGTTTGTGTGGTAGGGAATTTAGACTGTAAGCTACAAGGATAACAGAGGCAGGAAATTGCCACAAAGGTACATAAGCGCTGATGTTGTAATAAAAATAAAATAAATTAAGCTGGATGCCCGGCAAGGGTTAATAATACAAGACTTGGTTGTTTTGCAGTGATTATCCAATCAGAAGAGATTTTGGGGTACGGCCTGGTTTGATCAGGCTTTATAAACTTAGGCATGGGCTGGTTACTTTCTTTATCACTATAACACCACCAACCAAGGCTCCATATTTTTATCTCCATTTTTCCCTGCCTCTCTCTTCTTTTAGTATATATAGGGCAAAGAACCAACATGTTCCCCTTCACCACCTACTGGATGTGGTCCCCTTATGGGCTGCCCCACCCGCTGCAGCTAGTCATGTCCTCCCACTCCCTCATGCCTGTGTGCAGATGGCGGGCATTCTATCTAGTGGCCCCATGCAGGTTCCGTGCATGCCCCCCCTGCATTTCCAATTGCAGACTACTGCAAGTTCCCAGGCAATGTCTGCTGGACTCAGTAGCTCCATTGCTGGGGCTTCCCTGCTCTCCCCTGAAAATTTACCATGGCAGCTGTGCCTGCAGAGGGCAGTTGCCTTCTGTTCTTGCCTCCAAGTGGTGAAAAGTGGGATGGCTCCCATGGTAGGTGAGCAGTGGCTTACTGTGCCCCTTCAGAGCACTGCCTCATTGCTGGGCCCTCCTCCCCTGTCCCTTGGGGACCCAGGATTTGCTTTGCAGCCCCCCTCACGCTGCCATATGCGCCCCAACCTGCACCTCTCACACGCCTTTCATGGTATCCCCCACTTCCTGCCTAGTTTCCCCCCTCCCCACCTTTACAACTCTAGCCCAGCAAGTGACTGTGCCCCCTCTCCCTACAGTTCTTCTGCCCGCCAAACCACACCTGCAGCATGCAGCCTGACCACATTGTATCAGGGATCACATCGCCAGGCCCCTCATCATGGTGGTCTCCCTTAGGATCCGGTCCCCAACCCTAGGGTGACTGATTTTCCCTTTCTTGAGTCGCAGCACAGTATTCCTCAGTATGGCCAGGAATTATATCCTCTGCCCCAGCCCTATCCCTGGTTTCCTAGTTTTTATTTCCCCAAACCCATTTTCTATTTTTTCCTACTGCAGTTCTCTGTGGCCAGTGGTTTCGCTGAGCTGCCATGTGCTACAGGCTCCCCTGTCTCCAGTCTCGGTTTTCCCCAGTTTATCTGGCAGCACTCCCAGCCTTGCCCTCACTGCCTGTTTCCGTTCTCTCCCCTTCCCATGTGTCACCTTCCCCTCGGCAGTCCCCTGCTTCATTTTCTCCTACTGCCCTGGCCTCTTTAATGTCCTTCTTCTAGCTCGACCGCCAGGTCCATTTCCCGGTGGCTCTTCCCTCTTTATTTCAGGCTTAGGTTACTGTGGCTTGCCGCCTGGGATCGTTCTTGCTCTCACCCATATGGCAAAGACTGACTCAGGTATCCGTTGTAGTATGTTTCCCGACTGTGGTTTCAGGCTGGAGCCAGTGGTCCTACTTTAGTTCTTTTGACTTCAGTAGTCTCTCTGCCAGTTAATGTTGTGTCATTCGGTCACTGCTCCCCATGTAGTTCTTGGTCCTCAGGTTTTAGCGGCTCCTCCATTGCAACAGTCTGTTTAATTGGAATGAGGCTTCCGGAGCTTGGACTGGTTTTTCTATTTCTTCTTTTACAGGATACAGTGATCATGTGGTGTCACAGAGCACAGAGGTCTGGTTGGGGGAGTAGAAGGCCTGGTTCAGCAGCTTCATCCAGCTTGAAGGTGTTGACAAGAGAGGTGCACCCGTCCCCCCCATATGCTGCGCGTATTTGATGAGCATGCTTTTGACTCTGCTGAACTGTGAAGTTTCTCAATGTTTGTGAGTGAGATTTCTGTAGGTTCCAGAGGAGACAATAGAAAGTTGGTACAGCTCCTTTGGAGGAAGCTTGGTGGCCCACATGACACTGTGTGTAGACAGTGAAGGATGCTATCACAGGTGAGGATTTGGTATGCTATGCTTATACAATGATCCTACGGGACATTCGGAAGAGTGTGAGGGACAGGATGTATGCTGGATGGTTTGTTGATATGTTTGCTAGCACTGGCAAGGCCAAAAATGCCTTGCTGGTGGCTAAGGCGAAAGGGAGCATAGCCGAGAAGTACTATAGGTCCTTTTTCAATTGGATGGAAGGCATGTTAGTCTTTGCTGCCTGCTATTTGGAGTTAAGGTCGTAGGAAGACAGGAATGTGATAAAGTACATTTACATGATACAAGTGATGTATGTGTGATCCAATGGAATTATGTAGTGAAGGTATGATAAAGCATTCTGTAACAAACAGGATTGAATGCGTGTGATGGCCTTTGGTTTCAAAGATGTGGAAGTGTGGCTGGAGGTAACGTAGCAAAGGAGTGGTGTTCCTGAGTTTTCTGGAGTAGGTTTAAGCAAGGGTGATCTGGCACATCTTTTATTTCCAGAGGGCAGTGTTTTGCCTTTAACAATAGACATTGTGACAGGAGCTTGTTCTATAGCTTTTGGCATTATTGCTCCAGGTGTGGAGGTGGCCACCCCAAAAATGATTGGACAGGGCAGGTGCTAGCTGAGCACGCAAGGTCCATTGCTGCAACTCGTTAAAGTCTTTTCTCCTGTAATGTTGGATGAGATGTCTAAGTGGTTGGGCTGTTATCTGCATGCTGAGGAAGCATGGTTTATGTATGAAGGCTTTTCAGTGGTTTTCCGGCTGCCTATTCATGGGGATGTTTGGGTTGGATCTTCCCGCAATCTACCACGCCTTTATATAGATCTGAAGCCGGCAGCTGGCTGGGCCTGGTTGAGGCATCTCAATGGCGTGCCCCTGACTAAATATCAGTTTCAGGCAGTCTTTAAAAAATTCCTCGGTAGCCTAGGGCTTAGTTCCACTGCCTACTGGACTCATTATTTTTGGCGTTGTTACTGCTGCGGCTGAAGAAGGTTATATTATGGAGCTCAGCAGATGAAAATCTAGCTGCTAAGTAAGATATGTTAGGATGAGGGATAAGTGCTGAGATGGTTCTTTTCCCTGCTGGGTTGACCCATAACATGCATTGCTTGTCTTGTTTCGAGAGGACACGGAGGTAATTGTCTAATTTTTCTTCTGAATGATTGGCCTGATTTGCTTGTGGTCCACCATATGGGTAACCCTGTTAGTCCCTTCCACACTAGGCCTGCTGTGTTTAGGATCTCTAGTTCAGGATCTCTCTCTGTGTGCTCCTGATACCTTCTCACTATACACACTATATACACCTAGTAGTTAGAAGAAATGGACTCTGTTTATAGAGCCAGTTGTTCCACATGAGTGTCGAGTGGCCAGATATTTGTGGAATTTGACCACACCAACTGGTGGTTAAGTGGACTGATCTAGGTGCTGTACGATTGGACCACATTGGTCCCATTCAGTAGAGTTGTTGCCACAAGTTTTTGGAGGACTGTTAATTTAAGGACATTCATTTTATATTGACAATTGTTTTGATGTTAGCTCCAAGTTAGTGGCATTTCCCTAGTAGATAGATCTTATAAAACTATTTTTCTATTTGTCAAGTGCACATAATGTACATTATGCACATAATATAAGTGACGGATATACCATAATTTCAGTAGCTGGTTGAGGCATCAGAATGGCTAGGCACACCATAGTATATCATTGTTTGCATTCAGGTATAGTGGCCCTTTAACTGTAGCCAACAACAGTGCAGTGTAATTAATAAAATTAAAACATTAAACCAGTTTCTGAAGAAGGTGTATTTTAATAATGTGGTCTCCATTTCAATTTTGTAATGTATGAAGACTGCTTGTCTATTAGACAGGAAACCCAGGCTTTGAAGTTTATAATGGAGTAGTTGCATTTAGCAAGGTTACACCTATTGGGTGACACTGTTTTTTTCCTTGTCTGCTACATACATCAAACCACTTCATCTGAAACCCTATGAATAATGCCCTTCTTTATGGTAATCCCATCAGAAATTATTATGCAGACTGTTATATTTCTTCTACAGCTAGAACACGCTGATGACACAGATCATCCATTAGAGATTCACACTGATGAGGCGACGCTAATTGTGCGGAATGCAATTAGTGATTATGTAATACCTGGCCTCTTGTTATTGTCCACTATTCACAAGAGATAGTTTTTTGGTGAATTAGTAAATGATTGCTCCAGAGTGAATGCACTTATTTTCTGAATATACTCATTAACACCACTTGTTAAAAAGCTCTAGTAACCATCATAAAAGTCCAACAAGGATCTCAGTCCTTGCAGCATTCTCTCTTTTAAAAGGTACATTTAATTACATTGTATAGGATTGTTCAACTAGTCTACCTCTATTGTAATAGATACTGTATACACTAATAAAATGAAGTGTCTCAATGAGCCCTGATCAGTCATGGTGTGCACTAGAAATCCCAGTTGCCACTTTGTTTTTTCTTTGCTTTCAAGGGGTATAGAAGAACAAGTTTTTAAGCAAATTTTTTATTTTTTAAAACTATACATTCTTACCATTTTACTTGTTAAAAAAACTAATTACCACTTGATAGTCACAAATTGATATTCTTTGTGCTATGTCTCAAACCTTGTGCTTCTTTTTGGAGCAGAGAACCAACATATGTAATATTTAATTATTATTACAAAACCACTTAAAACCGGAGTGGAGCTGGCAACCACCAATTCAGAGGTGAGGGAGGATTTTGGCACTTGGCACATGGAGGAAGGAAGAGAGCAGCACACACATTGCACGTAAATTATTAATCTCATTAAAATGTGTGAATGCCCTAACTTTGCTCCAAATCCACAACAACTCTGCAAAGTGGCAAAGGCAATTATTTTTAGTATTTTTGCCTTAATACATAGACCACATAGAAACCACGATTAGCCCAAAGCTTGATTTATTTGATCATTACTTCTTCTAGATTGCCACTTTTACTTGTACAACTGCAAAGGGCAGCTAAACATAAAATAATATTTTAAAATTTTGTAGTTGTTATGGCCACCAGCTTCGGCATAAACTCATAGAACAGTTAGAAGAGGTCTTCACCTTTAGCAGCCGCCTTTCTCGTAGAGACTGGTTATGCTCACAGGTACTCAGATGCCCCCAGGTCTTATGCTTAGAGTAGTATAAATTTATGCTAACACGGCAATGCACAGGTACAGGAGGTAGCACACGGTGTAGTGGCAGGTCAGAGATCAACGGACTGGACAGAGCACCAGAGAGTATGTCAGGTACAGGCAAAAGGGTCAAGGTCACAGGCACAGGTTCAGGATCCAGGGACAGGCGGTAGATCAGGGTCACTAGCAGAGGTTCAGAATCCAGGTACAGGCAATAGATCAGGGTCACTAGCAGAGGTTCAGAATCCAGGTACAAGCAATTGGTCAGGGTCACTAGCTCAGGTTCAGAATCCAGGGACAGGGAAAGGTCATACATGGGTAATCAATCTCAGGTTCAACACCAGACAATAGTACAGGAGCAGGTAGCAATACTGGAGACAGGACGCTATAACCGTTTCTTAAATTAGTTATTAGTTGTAAGTATGTCTATAATGTATAATGTACAAAGAGACTAGAAAATCTACAAGGCATTAGGTGACCTGGAGGACGACAAGCATCGTCCCCTCCGAAAACCAGCAACTGCTTTACCATTGCCAGCTCAAGGAGCGTGTCTACAGGCCACGTGTCAGCCTCTTTGGGATGTCTGATGCTGAAGTGGTCAGTCGCTATTGGCTACCACCTAATGTCAACACTGCACATTGTGCAGAGTGACCTAGAGCTTTTACCACCACTGCCCAAACTCTTGGTGGTACTGCACTTCTGTGTATTTGGATTTTTTCAGACCACAGTAGGTGTAGAGGCAGGAATGTCCCAAGCCACTTTCAGTTGTGAGTTGAAGGTTCTGCTTAAGGGTTTCCTGTTGTGCATCAGACACTTCATGCACTTGATGAGGAGTCCCATGTGCTCATAAAGTGACAGTGTGCCACCATATTCAGCTTTCAGCACTTTATAGGGGCAGTAGATGGTACACATGTAGCCCTGGTCCTGTTGGGTGGAAATACTTCTATTTATTTTGAATAGAAAGCATTAACTCGATCAGTGTCCAGACTATATGGGATGCATCTATCCAGATTTGATGCCTGATTGCTAGATGGCCATGGAGCACCCATGACTCCTTTGCCATCAGGTAATCAGGCATATGGCACAGAATACAATAGATGCAAGGAGGTGCAAGGTCACATGGTGATATGTGGCTTTTAGGTGCTATTTTCTATCATATCTTTATTTACAAGTTTCTCATTGTTGTCCGAAATACCCTTTGATTTATGGTGTACTTGTATAATCAATTCTCAAACACTATAGCATTACAATTGCACCCTGTCATGTTAAAAGATCTCCCAAATTGTTTGTATGTTTAGTTACTCATTACTAATAATTTTATTTTTTCTTTCTTGTTAATATTTATAGGAGATAATGTGTACCCTTTCAAACCTTGACTCCTCAGTCCCATTTTAAATCCACACATGCAATTCAACATACGCGTTGAGCAGATTGGTTACAGAGCGGACTTGGCCTTTTAAAGGCCAGATTCTGCTGCCTTGACCGGTCTGGTGGAGCTCTTATGTATACGCCCAATATTGTATGTGACGTATTTGCTCAGTGTGGTATTCCATAACATCATGATCAGGAGTGGGGGTGCCATGGGTGGACGAGGCCAAGGATGCTGGCCAGAAGGTGGATGATGTAGATCCTATTCATCCAGACTCCATAACAACCATGTTTGTGCATCATATTAGTAGATTTAATTTCAACATTTTTAATTTTCATTTTTTTACGAAAGTCTGTGTATATGTGGTAGCATATAAATTAAGAAAACTGTATATCTGTGTCTTGAGTGGAATTTTAGCTAGGCATCCATTTAAAAGTGATCTTCTCTGAAAATACTGAGTTATCTTGAAGACCATGCCAAGATTCTACAATAGGTAGGCTAGGTTGCAATATAACTGCAGAGGATTTATGAGTTTTATTTGCTGTCAAATTGGCAACTGATAAAATTTGAATTGTATTTTTTTGGTGGGAAAATAACTATTTTTGTTGGGCGTTTTTATATTTATTTAAACAAAACATTAGTCATTGGAATTTTTATGCATGTACTGTGATCTGCTATTTACTTCTGGCGGATAGTAGTATGGCTAGGGGTGGCTATCTCCAGTGTCAATCTACACCACACCCTGCAGCAACTAATTATCTATGCAGACCAATCCCGTGGTCTCCAGGGGACTGAGGTCCAAGGCAGTTGGGGGACCACTGCCTGTGATACAAAATGTGTCATTCTGAAGAGCTCAGTAACTTCAATCGTGGTACTGTAATAGGATGCCACCTTTGCAATAAGATGGTTTGTTAGAAAGTGGAAGCATTTAGGAACAACTTAGCCATGAAGCGAAAGACCACGTAAAATCACAGAGCTGGGTCAACGACTGCTAAGGTACATAATGCGTAAAAGCCGCCAACGCTCTGCTGATTTCATAGCTGAAGAGTTCTGAACTTCTACTGGAATTAATGTAAACACAAAAACTGTGTGGCGGGAGTTTAATGGAATAGGTTTCCATGGCCAAGCAGCTGCATGCAAGCTTTACATTTATTTATGTTGATATTTTAAATGTCGACATTAAAACACTGTAGACATTATGACAGTGTGTTAAATGTGTCAACATTTTAGATGTATACATTATATATGTTGACATTTTAACTGTGAAGACATTTTTAACATGTAGACATTTTGTTGATCATAACCGTGTAGACATTATCACTGTCGACATTATAGTGTGGACATTTTTGAATGTCGACATTATGACTGTAGACATTTCAACTACATCCCGATGTGTTATGTGTATCTAAGCTTATATATCTATTTATACAGTATGGATGTATAGAAGAATCTGAATTCATGTGTGCTAATGCCAATGCCCTACTGATGATGGGTTACACCAGTGTATCAGCAGTGTTAGCAGCCTGGTGAATGACTGTTATGGGTGATGGGTGACATAGACAGTGTCAGTAGTCTGGTGACTGTTTCTTATTGATGATAGGTAACATCAACAGAGTGAGCAGTGTGGTGACTAATTTATATTGGTGATGTTGAACATAACATGGGCAGCAGCCTGTTGCACTAATTGATACCAGTGATGAGTGACATCACCAATGTCAACAACCTGCTACACTAATTTCAGTGATGAGTAATAACACCAGTATTTGCTGAAATGCTCCTTCCTATTCTGGTTCTGGAGAAGGATTTTGCTTTTGTGCTGCATTGGCACTCATGTGGCTATCTGCCAGCCTGGAATAGCAGTGTACCAAGTATCGTTGTACCAAGTATTTTTGTTTGGTTTCATGCTTGTTGCTTGACACAGAGCTAGGACCCTTGTTGTCCAAGTTCGCAGATGTTGTGGTGGCAGCTGCTGCCATCAAGGAGACCGTGGAGCTCACCAAAGGATGAACAGTGGTCCTGGATTTCTTTGGTTCCAGCAGCTGAACTGAGATATTATCGAGAAGATCCTCAATTTGTGACAAAATTATCTTATGTGCAGCCACCTGCTGTCCACAGGTCACTATCATCATCATCATTTATTTATTTAGCGCCAACATATTCCGTAGCGCTTTACAATTGGGGACAAACATAGTAAACTAATAAACAAACTGGGTAAAACAGACAAAGAGGTGAGAAGACCCTGCTCGCAAGCTTACAATCTATGGGACAATGGGAGTTTGACACATGAGGTTAAGACTACATTTGCAGTCGGCCCAGCCAGACTGCAAAGGTAAAAGTGACTCATAAGCTAAATGATCCTGTCACACAGCAATGTTGGTCAAGGGGTAGTTGTATAACAGGTGGTAATAGGGTAATTTAGTGAGGTTAAGAGGGTGGTTGAGGAATATTATAAGCTTGTCTGAAGAGGTGGGTTTTCAGAGAACGCTTGAAAGCTTGTATACTAGAGGAGAGTTATTTTATAATTAGGCCTCATACATGCGGGCATTAAAATCATGCATCCAGGATGTGTTGTTACAGCCAGGTAAATGCACTTTAATTATGTAAGTGAATCAATCTGTAAACAAACAATTTTTAACAAGTGTACAATATATTTTGCTTCACATTAATTTCAACATTTCCTTCAGCATTTATGGAGGTCTTGAAGATCACTCTTAATGTACTGTATGTTACAGAAATAGTTTTAGTTATTTGTAACATATTCTAAGTAAAATCCAGTAGTGATATATTACCTGCGGACCATTCTTCATGCAAGCCAGCAGGTCCCCCAATGCCTTGTGCATGGCCGCTGCTGGTCATCTTGCACCTGCAAATGTTATAAAATCTGTGTCATTTTTCATAATTTGCTGCTAATTGCATGTGTTTTGACACAAGTTACATAGTGATGCACTAAATATATTTTTTTAGTTTAGATTTTATACTTGTAGAATAAGTGATTTTTTATCATTCAAGTTTTGGTCGTTAAGATTCTATTGTGTGTACATTGCCTCTTTTATTATTTGGAATTTATTTACCTTATTGCAACATGGGGTTGACTAGTAGTATATGTAGCCCTGAATAATTAACTTCTTTAGTATTGTATTGTGTACATATCAATTCACCCCCTCAGAGCCGGATTTAGACCTTATGGTGCCCTAGGCAAGATATTGGTTTGGGCCCCCCCAGCCCCCACACGCCCCCCCAACCCCTTCCCCCCCCAGCCCCCACGTGTCATGGGGAATATCAAAGAAAAGATAGTGAGTGTTGTAAGGGTATTGTTGGCTGGGGAGGGGCCGTGTGGGAAACAGACTTCTAACTCACATGTCCCCTCTGCCCAGCACCTTTAGCCACACATGCCCCTCCTATGCCCTGCAGCTTCCATCACACATGCCCCCCCTGCAGCTTCCATCACACATGCCCCCGCTGCAGCTTCCATCACATATGCCCCCCGCTGCAGCTTCCATCACACATGCCCCCCCTGCAGTTTCTATCACACATGCCCCCCCTGCAGTTTCTATCACACATGCCCCCCCTGCAGCTTCCAAGTACCCTTCCTCTTACCTTTTTCCACATGATGACAGGAACAGAAGAAATGAGGGAGCTCCTGCACCAACCACTTTGGAATTCCAGCAGCACGCCTTCACTGTGTACCATGTGACCGCTGCGATCACATGATCCTGATGCCATACACTACAGGTATATAGCCACCACTGCCTCTACCCCTAGTTCTAACACCAGCCACTCCCCCGATTCGCAGCAACAACCCCACTCCCCCCGCGACTCAGGGGAGGTGCCGAAATTATTATTATTATTTTTTTCTTCTCCCTTGTCCCCCCCATCTGTGCCCCCTGAGAGCCGCTAGGCCCTAGGCAGGTGCCTAGGTTGCCTAGCGGTAAATCCGGCCCTGCACCCCCTGTGGTATATGTTATATGCAGTGGTCTCAGTGGGCTGGTATACGGTAGTACACCATACCATCACTTCTCCTATCGCTTTAATTGTAACACTATCAAATTCCATTCACTGACATTTTCCATACCGCCACTTCTAAATTTCCAATTTGACCACTGGTTGTATGGTTATATGGTGATTAATTGTTGGTCGTGAGTTGTCTTCTAATTGGCTCTAATGATTTTTTGCATTCAAAAGAAATATATTTCTAGCTTTTTGCATTACACAAATAATAATACAGATTAATGTCATTTGTGTATGAAACTGTAATGATAATGGAGGAGCTAGTGTTATTAATACCAGTATGAGACTACAACTTGAATACAAATCTGATCCTCAATGTTCACTTAAATAAATATATTTCAAATATACTTATTCAAGTGAACATTGAACATTGAACAAGTGAACATTGAGGATCAGATTTGGGGGTAACTTCTTTTCCCCAGTGTTTTAATTCTATTATTATCACACATTTCATTCTTTCATCGCGATATTTTAACTTTATATTTCGCTAGCATAATATACCAGGAACATGCATCTTTTATTTATTGTAGTCAATTTAATAAAATGTGCTATGTATATAAAATTCTAATAAATACGTTATGGCTGAAGTTGTAGTCTCATACTGATATTAATAATACTAGTGCCTCCATTATCAGAAGCCTTTCGCTTCTCGAAATTGGCATTATATACTGTTGTGGGAGTGCAGCCTCATAACAAATATTGAGGTTGGAATACCAGCATTAGTGAAATAATGATAAAAGACAACACTGGTACGAATATCCTTTCTATTACAGTGATTTACATTAAAAACTGTACCTGTCGAGGAAATTAATATATTGTGTTATTAGTCATTTTAAATACTTAAAATAACATAAAATCTTATCTTCATCCAATTAATCATTTCCTTGTAAGATTTAAACAGAAAGAAAATGTAAATGAAAAGAAATCTATCAATTTTCAGAAACTGTAACCATTCCAATAGCAAAGCACAGGTTACATAAAAAGTATAACCACAATATTAACAGCTCTGTAAACTTCTGTCCGATTTCATGATCTTTATTCTGTAATAAAAAAATGTTATGATATGATGACTGCTCCTCCCCTTAAATGAATTACAGATCATAAATACTAATATTCAACGAATCTATCTTTCTATAATTCTAGAGCAGACCGTAATGTTACATATCATGACAATAGATTGTCCACAGCTCCAATTGCTTTCTCATCTTATTTTTGATATACAGACTGCGGCAGCTTTCACAGATCCAGCCTGCATAATAATAAGACTGTTTCCATTATCTTTCCTAGGAATATTTTGAGAACTTCAATTGTGTTGAGTTACACCTTTCAAAAAAAACGGTTATCTATTTTTTCTGGGGGGGTGGACTAAATATAGAGCCGGAGGTTGAAGGAAATTTACATAATTGCTGTCTGTGAAAAGCAGAAGCTATTCCTTACATTATCAGTAGAACATTTAAATCTTAATGACTGGCATTGTTGTCTAAAAGACAGTGTTTTTCCTGCTGAGAAACTGCATTAGATTGAAGAAACAGAGCTTATTTCCATTCACTCAGCAGTCTCTCTAGAAATGACATGCAGTGCTTGAAACTGTTCATTTCCAAATTCAGGCCTCCTCCGCATCAGTCATCAGCTTCAATTACCAGTTTTCCTGGAGCCAAGCCATCAGGCAGTCTGACACCAGGGTCCAAACTAATTCCCACCTTCTCCAAAGTCAAGAGCATAATGTGCAGATGAAAAGGTGGAAAATAGCCTGGACTTCATTAGCATGCAGAGCCTGGTTGTTCATTTGCTTGCTGAGAATGAAAGTTGTAACACTCAGAGCTTTCTGCAATATGAGAAAAGTCCTCTTCAGAGTATATGATGCCCTTAGTGGAAAGGGAGAGGTCATGTAAAAAGGCAAGCTCTGACCTTGCTCTCTGCTCTGCGGGACTAGTTTATTGATTACAGGAACACCTCATTACATGATGGATCAACATATCATTGCCATGTTCACAGACTGAATTGTTTACAAGTGTCTATATCACCGGCAGTAGCCTACCAGATGGGGCATGACTACACTCATTTGGAAGTGACCTTCCAATTAGATGTTATCCGATATGTTGCAGGGTGACTTGATCCTTGACCAGCATTGTTGTTCCCGCCTCTGCTCGCTCCCCTTTACCACATCTCTCTAACCTTCCTTTCTGAAAGTATCCATTAACCTGACAGAATGAAAATTGCAATTTTTTTTCCCTTTCTCTCTTCCCTGCAGAAAATCTGAGCAGCATTGTTCTGTAATTTGCAATGCATGAGGTCCATAGGATGTCTTGTAAGAGTGGGAATTGGCAAGAGATGACTTAATTATTTTCTGTCTGGTGTTCTTGTATGATAGCCCCTGAAGTGACAATCAGTATGTGTGGTGACAGGGTGCAAGGACTTATTTCATATGTTCCTGCACATGATAATAATCTCAGTGTTCCTTCTTTTATCCAGATGTGAGTGTTAATATAGATATATTTGGTACAGTAGACAGTGGCATTGTCCCTGTTTTAATATACTATAAATAGACATCTTGTGTGCCTATACAATTAGCAAATTCTTTATTTGTTCTATACTCATTGGTTGTCTTGGTCATATTTATATTTCGCGAACATTAAGGGGCTGATGCTGAGTGAGACCTTCATCTGTTTGTGCAGCATAAAATATGCCAATTTGCACTGTACATCCCCACAAAAGAGCACACGATATGTGTGCATCCAGAATTGCTTGTATCTGACTTTTGCTCCTCCTTACACTTGGATGGGCGGAGCAGGGGGGGGCAGTCCAACATCGGTCACGTATTGTAAGGGTGTGTTTGCATAATTGTGATTGAGGCATACTAGTACGGTGATATATATACACCTGTCAGTAGCCATGTTGCTAGCAGCTGATAGAGAGCAGCTACAAAATCACTATGATGGGAACCACCGGCATCATTAGCTAGTCATTTCTGAGTGGATAATTGCGGATTCGCCCTTCCAGCTGATAGCAGTTCTTTCATTGTCCATGGCTAGACTATAGGATTTAGCGGCTCTTTGTGACTTTTTGATATTTGTGGTTAGACTGTCACAGTACTGGAGTTCTATGTCATTTTTTTTCTTTTACACCAAATAGCAAATTCATGTCATGGTAGCAAAATGAATGTCAGCAAATGTTTCTGCTTAGGACATTTACATTACAATTGCGATTGCGTATGGGCGTATGGTTAGTGTACTGTAATTTACACTTTTAACATTAATACTGTCAAACTCCAAATTTGTCTTGAAATTCACTTAATATAATTTTTTCCCTCAGAGTTGCTACCAATAATACTTGTTTTAATCATATTTCTCTAATTATAATAGCCATGCAAACCTTAATTCATTTTTCTTTTTCAATTCTCTCATGCGTTTTTGACATGATATACCTCTTTTTTGTTTTTAAAGTTTCCCCTGACAATAAGCAATTTATTTAATAATGTCAGCCTTATTTATTAGTAATCTTTTGATTAATTTTTGGTGTTCCTTTTTCTGAGGTAGTGCACATCGCTTCTAAACTAACATTTTAGGTTGTTTCAAATATGACAATGTAAACACCTCTGCCGCCAGCAACAGCAAAAGCAACAACAGCACAAGGAGTGTGTCTACTGGTCACCTATTTTGGATGCCAGATAGTTATGACTCCCAACTCATGTCATGGAAACTCTGCAGATTGTGCAGACTGACTGACTATGATTGGCATCTGCACAGCAATATCACAGGTGTCTAAATTGTTGTCTGTGTTTCTGTGTGTCTAGCTCATTCCAGACCACAGTAGCTGTGGTAGCAGTATTGTCACAGACTGCTTTTAGTCAATTACTCAAAAGTGTACTACAGGCTTTCCTATATACATCAAGCAGTTTCTTCATTTGAAATCGCCCCTTGCCAATAAAGCAGCAATTTTACAACATTGTTCAATTTCCATGGGTCATATGAGGGGTAGATTGTACTCATTTAGAGCTGATACCAATGGGTAGAAATTAATTCATTTTTCAGAATCAGTAACATTTTTATTCCATCAGTGTCCAGACTATACGTGATGCATCACTCCTCATCCATTGCATTGTCCTGCCAAGTTTCCAGAGTGGCATGGCTCCTTCTTTATTAGCCAATTAGTAATATGACAGATATTATCACAGAAACAAGGTGGCTATTAGGCAATACTTTTTTTTTTGGGAAATTGGTGAACATGAATTTGGTAATGTAAGTATTAATGGACAGAGGGCACTATAGTTGCCACAATGCTCAATGTATTTTAATCTAAATTTCACAATGCAACCTTTTTAGAATCATGTCACTTTTAATATATACTGTAGATAATTTTGTCCCCATCTAAAGTTACACATTTCTGTAGCAGAGCAGAACTTATCAAGTTGAGAGCTGTTGATAATGACCACATCTTCAATTTCATGGACCACCTCAAGGCCAAAGATCATTTCCTTAAAGCCTCTTCCCCACCACTGTCACCCAACAATCACAATAGTCCTTACCTAGGCATGGTTAACACATAGTGATATTATGCTTCTTCATGCCACCTAGTCTTAATCTCTTCATGTGAAACTCCATCATGGTTTCATAAAGTATTTTGAATGTTTTACTAGTTGCCTAGTGTGCGTTAAGTTACAAGGTGTCCATTGATTTATAAAAAAAATAGGAAGCAGTTGCTTTGTGTAATTTTTTTTTCTTGCTTAACATGTTTACTGATTAGTACAGAATTACTTTGTGTACAGAAAAATGCTGACAGGTTTTCCTCCCTCCACTGGCGCCGATTGAGTGACATTTTCAGTATATGACTAGATTCACCATACAACCTCCAACAAAACCAACATCAATTCTCAACACAGCACATTGTATTTTAAAATTGCATCATCGGATATGGATGGGATATACATATTTATCAAAAAGAAAAAACTCACTACCATGAAAATTTATGCCAATATTAGATCCACCCAAGGCTTTAATTGTGCAAAGCCAAAGGTGGTCTGGCCTGAGATAAAATATTAGAACAAAGCTAATCATGATTATACCTATAGGAACCTCTTTCCTCACAGAATTTAGACATTCTCGCTGGTACTCATCTGCCCCCAGGACCTGAACAAATAGCAATAGTAGTAGTAGAAGTAGTAGTAGTATCATATCTACAGCATAACCTCATGGCACAACATAAATGGAATATTCAAGACACAATAAACTAGATAATAACAGTCACTCACAAGTGGTTGTTTAGGTGTTGAGGAACCAAGGAAATGTTGACTGATGGTAATGGTCAGACAGGGTAATAGCCAGTGGAAACAGATCCAACTACAATGTAAGAGTTAAGTGGTAGGCTGATAATGTCACCAGGATGAAGCACAGGGTCATTGGCAGGTGGTAGGCAAATAGCATAATCAGGTCCAGGCACAGGGTGAGTGACAGTCGGCAAGCAAATAACATATTCAGTTCCAGGCACAGGGTCAGTGGCAGGCAGCATGCAAATAGAGTACTATCAAAAACATATCAAATTTGATAGATTCATTTTATTGTCTACAATCCAAATATTTTAAATATTTAAAAGTTAAATAAAATACAACAGATTATTAATCAAAGTATTTCAAATATAAAATGAACATATAAAAGAATAACACAAATGGCAATACTTCTCCTCCACTAACAGATACAACACGCTTTCCAGACCTCTGTCTGTTTCTTTAAGTAAGCCAAAGGCTGTAATACTTTTCTTCACTATCAGTAGACATCATGATCCAGGGGCCTAACTTACACTAGATAACCTGAACATTATCATCCTCGCCAAATAAGTTTTAATAAATGCACAAAAAGGAAAGGCAGACCACAACAGCATTCCTAGTAATAGAGCCACAATAGGATAGACCATTAATGAGGTTCTATCTCACCCTTATTGTCTCCTAGAAAGACAATATACACGTTATTATAAAAAGGTATCTCCTATATAAAGTCATTTGATTTCATGTAATCTTAAAATTTAAATAAAAAAATATATATTGAGATGAAATTTTAAATAAGTCTAACCCTTGTATGGGCCTTATAATAGCCAAATTCTACCTCAAGTGTTAACCTTACATCCAACATAAGTGTAAGACTTAATCCAAAGTCCTATCCTTGAACACAATTCAAGCTATATATCTCATAAACTAAAATATATTTGATTTTGCCTGCTCAAATTCTAAAAATATAGGAAACCATTGCAATATTATTTGTAAGTAATTTTGTCTTTTTAGAGTTGTTTGTTACCCCTCATGATTTTCAAATGAGTATGGTGCCCCAAAAATGATTGTTGCCTTGGGGCCCCTATTAAAGTGGCCCTGAAGCTTGCATTGCCACACCTTTCCTCTGTAATACCCCATTCATACTGCACCAAAATCCCAGGTTTTTCCTGGGTCGAGCTGAAACGACCCGGGTCTTGGTGCAGTATGAATGGTACAAGTCCAAAATCCCGGGTCTAAAAATCCGGGTCTTCAACCCGGGATTTATTGAGGGGTAATTCCCGGGTCAGACCCGAGTCACCTGCACTATGAATGGTGCAACCCGGGATTTTCAACCCGGGTTGCACAGAAAACATGCTGATTGGCTGTCTGCCTGTCTCTGGAGGATGATGTCATCGTTGGAAGCCCGTGGAACATTGTAGAAGCTTTCTAGGAGAGATGGTGGATGGTGTACTGAACATAAAGCTGAAGCAGAAGCGTTTTTTTAGGGAGAAAATTGCTTTTATTAGTTTGCAAAAACAGTGTTTATTTACAGCAATAATGACACACTGGATGGAGAAAGAGGTGCGTGAGCTGCTGAATGTCAGAGGGGAGGAAGAAATTAGAAGGCAAGTGACTGGGACTGTGAAGGATGCCACAGTGTACTACAACATCGCCAAAATACTCACACAACGTGGCATAAAGAGGACACAACAACAAGTCCTGAACAAATTGAAGTCCCTGAAGAAGCAGTACACTAAAGTCCATGACCACAACAGGCGCAAAAGTGGCGCTGAAAGAATGGACTGGCCCTTTTATGACCAGTGCAATATGGTCTTTGGACATTCTCCTCTGACAAATCCAATTGCACTGTTATCTTCTAGCAATGTGGATGTGGCTATACCAACACCACCAGAGAGCACACAGACAAGCGAGACCGCAACGATAATAATAGAAGATTCTATTGAAGACACCCCAGAACTGGAGTGCTCTGCCACAACAGATGACACCAACATGTCTTGGGAGGAATTGAACGATTCACAGCCATTCCCTGCTGCGCAAGTCGTTACAGAGACTTTGCAAGAAACGCAGCCAGAACCAGTGCCGGTGTCAAAGTCTACACCAGGTTCCAGTTTACGCTCCAACAGTAAGTATCTTTAATAATCTCACATAATAACCAACCATATATACATACATATATATCTACATAATTGAAAGAAAAAAAAATGAACTGTATAAACAAAAGTCCCAAAAACAGAGAACTATATCAACCGAAATGCAAGCCAAATACCAATAAATATATCTACATAACTAAAAAAAAAAAAAAAAAAAATGTTTGAACATAACTGTCAAAAAATAGAAGTATATCAGCATAAATGCAAACCAAACACCAATGTTTCTACATAACTTTAAAAAGAGAACAATATCAACAAAAAGCCCAAAAGACAAATATAATACACTCCAAAGTACACTCCACATATCAGCTTACAACACTGCTTTTTTGTTCTGCCACATTATATATTCTAATGTATGTTTTACTGTGTTTTTTCTACGTACAGTTTACAACGTTCCAAAAAAACGCAAAAGGCTCAACAAAATGGACCAAGCAACTAAAACAATGACAACTGTCATGATGGATCAACTGCGGGAGATGGACAGCACCATGAGGGAACACGAGAATACACAACTGCAGCGTTTCATGGACAATGAGTGGGAACTGCAGGACTCTTTCCTAATGCAAATCATGAACATGCAGGAACGCGTGTTACGCAAAAATCGGGAGTGTATTATGGGATTCATGGACAGACTCCTCTCACGGGTGCAGGCACCTCCTCCAAGTCCTTACTATTATGACGGACATTATCCTATGTACCAGCGGGGGTAACCCATGTTAGGCAACAATAACCCTCCAAACCCGGTACAGAATACACAACATGCTCAACCTATGGGTGACCCCAACATAAAATACCCACCAGGTTATCCACTCCAAACCACTCCACCACCAGAAATGCCACAATATAGGCAATTGTAATAATCATGTTTTATGGTCAAATGTTTCACTGTTAATTGTTATCATGTATGTTACGTGTGATCTGGAATCACACCGTTAGCTTCTCATATATATATATAACCTGAAAAGCAAATTTGCACTTACTGTTTGGGCACATTTGTGTCTTGGGTTTACTACTTATGTATATATTTTATTTTTTTCTACATGCAAGTAAGCACTTTTATATTGTGTCATTTTATATTTTGTTGTGAAGAGACATATGAGGAAATATGTACAAAACAAAATACAATATGTGAAATAAACATATATTTTTTAATTTTACATTTGTGTGGTATATTCAAACAAGTGAGGACAAATTGGCAGTGAGGGTGGTCCTAATAAGTTCAGCAGAGGTATTGGTGCGCTCTCCTTCAAAAGTACTGGAGTCCACTGACAGCACTGGCATTTCAGATTCCTGCACATTCCACTCAGGTAGAAATTGGTCTTTTTGAATTTCACAAATGTTATGTAAAATACAGCAAGCAGCAACTACGTGGGGCACAAGCTTGGTGTCAATGTCAATGCGCTTCAATAGACAGCGCAACGTCCTTTCAAGCGCCCAAAAGCATTTTCCACCACCATCTGAGCAGAGCTGAGGGTATGTGTAAAACGGATCTGTTCCTGAGACAGGTGATGTTGCTGAGTGAACCCCTTCATCAGCCAGCGCCTCAAAGGGTAAGCAGCATCCCCAATGATGTGTACCGGTATCTCCACACCATCAACAAACGTAGATTTCTGTAAATAAAAACATGCAGTTTCATGTCACCATGTTAAAAATATTGGTCACATAACGCAGTACACTTGGTACTATATGGTGAAAATGCATTTTGCAAGTGGTACATCTATATATAAAAAGGGGCAGTAAATACATACAATATTGATAGCAAACAATAGTATATAAGCTTCAATTACAAAAACATCATACAACATTACACCTATATTTACCTCTCTAGGGAACAGCCAGCCATCTTGTCTTTCCTCAGCAATTTGGTAAAGGTCAGAATTTGCTAGAACTCTGGCGTCATGGGAACGTCCAGGCCACCCGATGAAAACATCTGTGAAACTAACATAAAAAAAAAAAACATATATAAATATGTTTTACAATACGCATTACACATGGCACAGTCACATAAAAAAACCCATAAAAAATGCTTACCAATAGTTGTGGTCAACCACAGCCTGCAGAATGATGGAATGCCAGCCTTTGCGGTTGTAGTAATCTGCATGGTTGTCTGTGGGGGCAATGATGGGGAAGTGTGTCCCGTCTATGGCTCCAGCACACTGTGGAAACCCACGCTTCAGGAATCCTGCAATTGTATCATCCAGGCGCTGACCTTGCGGTAAGGAGATGAAGCGATGATACAGGGCTTCCAGCAATGCCGTGGTGACTTCATGCACTGGAGTGCACACCGTGGATATCCCCTCTCCAAACAAGCAGGAGATTGTCCGGTATTCTCCAGGGGTAGCATACCACCACAACACAATAGAAAGGCGCCTACATGGTGGAAAAGGTTTCCCAAAGTTAGTGGCTTTCCTGGAAAGTGCTGGGGTAATAAGGTCCAGCACATAGTTAAATGTCCCAAGTGACATTCTGAAGTGTTGCATCCACTGCTGTTCCTCAAACGCTTCCACAGTAGACCAGAAAGCTTCTCTACGCTCTCTGGCACGCATGGTTCGGTTAGTGGCAGCACTGAATCTCAAAATTGAGGCAATGCTGGCCCTGAGAAACGCTCTCCTCCTGCGCATATACAGACACCGAGTTTTCTTCTGTTGTGCCATAAACTTCGCCTTCCTCCTCCTGAACTGGGACTGTGCAAGAGTGCACAGTGTCAGCAGCTGCAGCAAACTCTCATTTGCTGCATAAAACAGCAAAAAAATACTAGTAAAGTGAGTCGTCGCCATGATGAAAAGTAATGTGGTAAACAATCACCACCCACTTTAGCATCATCTTTATGCGTCAACAAACCAGTCACCTTTCAATGACATCACCGTTTTTCAGCCAATGAAAACTGCTCTGGTGATGACTCCCACAAATTGCCAGGGCACAGACTTGTGCAGTATGAATGGGGTCAACCCGGGAAATTCCCTGGTCCGAGGGGGTCCGAGGTGCAGTATGAATGGTGTTTCTGAGCTGGGATGCTCCGAGACCCTGCAAAAACCCGGCTTCAAAAACCCGGGATATTGCAGGGGCGGCAGTATGAAAGTGGTAAAAGCTGCAGAACCCAAAAGAGAAATTATACTACACACAAGGTGATGAAAAAAATCCCTTTGAAAGTGAAAACATTATCCACTCATGACTATATTATACAGTCACATAGCAATGTTGGTTTTAGTGCCGGTAGTTTGTCTTAGTATAGAGAAAGAATAAATGTAATTTTACATAAACTATGTATAGAGGTAATCTGGATGGATAAATAAACACTAGGTCAAACAGGCGCAACTATAGCAAAATCAGAAAGGCAGCTTGTAGCAAAATCAAAAATAGGTCACACCAGCAACCTACTAACAGAAATGACAATGAAATAGAAGATATACCGACAAGCGCCAATCAAAAAGGAAGCCGTGATTGTCAAAACACGTATCCGTGAACCACAAAATCTAAATATCCCAATAGAGTTTCAAATGGGATTATAAACAATCAATCACCTCCTGGAAAGATTCTACCAATAAGATAGATGTATCAAATACAATTCTCTGTAAATGCTATATCAATATTAGCTTACGGGGGCCCATAATATAGTTAAGGTGGCCCTGGTGATACTGAAACCCAAGTGACCTTGATAGTTTTCCTAGAGAACTGACATAGATAAAGAATAGCAGGGTCCCTAGGACTGAGCATTGCGGTACACCAACTGAAGGAGGAGAAGAGATGGATCCAGAGAAACGAACACTGAAGGAGCAGATTAATAATTAGGAAGAGAACCAGAGTAGGATGTTCTTACTGGTCATATACAATTTGACTTGCTTACAGAGAATTATACTCATGCACCATTGCACTCTCTTTGTCCCCTGTTCTATATCTATGTCCTTTTCACCCTAATTTCTTTTAATTTTCGCACTTTTTATGTTTTGACACTTTTTATGTTGATAGCCAGACCCTTTTTAGGAATTGACATCATCATGCAATTACTGCTTCCTGGCACATTGGTTATTATAATGTTATCTGATATCCTATGTACCCATTTAAAAAAAAAAAAAGAGAGAGAAAGTCTGCATAATAATTGAAGGCTGAAAAAATTGCTGCTTGAGGCCCTACCTTAAACCATACTTGCCAACATTTTTTTTTCTTTTTCCGGGAGATGCCAGCTGGGACGTGGGCGTGCAGGGGGCGGGGCTGCGAAATCGCGTCATTTTGGCCCCGCCCCCGTGACGGAATGACGCAAATCGCGTCATTTTACAGTGGGGGCGGTGCTAAACGCCGCGATTCCGGGTGAATCGCGGCGTTTAAACTAAATTTTTCCCCCTTCCTATCAGGGAGATTGCCACACTCGTCCGGGAGACTCTCGCAAAATGCGGGAGTCTCCCGGACAATCCGGGAGAGTTGGCAAGTATGCCTTAAACATAGGCACAATAGTTCCACAGAAATGTAGACCTTTTCAGATCAGCCAGAGCACCAGTGCTGTTGGGGTTGTTTAAGATAGCATTGGCACATAATTTCAAGAAACACATGTTTCCTGAAGACACCTCAGCAACAAACCCTGAAATGAGATACCTGTTGGTTAATACAAAGTAAGAGGCTGCCTAGAATGATCAACATTTAAAAGAACACACCAAGTGAATTCGCTTTTGTAACACTGTATTGCACAAGTCTACAATATGTGCAATCTGACATGAGACAAATAAGTAATGTATTGTACGACTTTCAGGAAAACTGATCTTCTAGTTGTGTAGAAGGTGCACATTTATTATGCATGTGTTTTTATTGTTAGCTTTAAAAACTATATGTCTTTATTTGTCTTATGAGTAGGACCAATGCTACTTCTTTTGCATGACTTAAGCAGCTACCACAGAAATATCTTCCTTATCCCCTGATCCCAGGAGATATAAAATATCTCTACTTTCAGCTCGACTCCTGATCTTCACACCTGCTGCCGATACTAACCCATTTCCTGCCTCACTGTACAATTACACTCTATGAATTTGTTTCTGCGCACCTCCACCACGAACAAGGAGGAAAAGGATCATGTAGCAGAAAGAGAGTTAATAAAGCAATGTCAGCGAGGCGAATGGTTGGACCCATTGACTTTACGGAACATTTGTGCCTATTGGAAACAAACAGTGGACATTAGGGCTACCAATTAATATTTCGATAACAAGGAACACATATGAATGACACATGTTTCATTGCTGGTTGAGACCAGGATAGATGCAGAATTTTATAGTAGTATTTCACCTGTCAATAGAACTTATATATTTTATATGATTTCTTCATTAAAAAATACATAAACCACTTTTGGATATTACCTTTTTAAAATACCTGTATAGTGGGTATTGTCCATGCTGTGACGTTAAAATCTAATTAATTCAGTGAAATGTCAATCCGGGAGAGCACATAGAGAATGATGATTGCTCCATGATGTAGTACAAAAGTGGTCCCACGTACACTTAAAGGGGCATGAGAAACATCTTAGGAATGGTATGTCTGAAAGTGGACATGCACATTGAAGAGAAAGGTTGTTAGACTTAGTGCCCAATATGTACATTTAGTTGATAATAATGCAGCAAAACCAGCACTTTGTAATGCACTATGACAGGCTGACAGCAGTGTATCATCCAGTAGTAGAACGCTTTGTGGTAGAGGATAGCGACTATTTGCCAAACTGAGTGTTTCAAACCCAGAGCCTCGCACTTGCTTTTATTAGTGGAAAAACACTAAAGAATTGTGAAATAATTACCATACTAACCTCTATAGAGATCAGCAGAACTAAAGATATATTTTCTAGATCTCAGATCACAAACCAGGAAAACATTTGAATAATTTAGCATTTGCTATTTGAAGATATTCTTTTTGGCTTCTTGGAGTTCAATGGAAAAAAATATACTAGCAGAATCAATACTAGAGCTGGGTTGTTTTATTATCAGCTACGATCTGATTACTGGGAATTTCCCCCAACTTTCACTTATGAGTGTCGGCATTAAATTGAAGGGAGTAATTATGATATTTGGTCTTTATTATAATGCTTAATTGGGTTTTTCATGATATGTAACTGTACTATATAGTGGTCATGGAGCTGAATGTTATATGGGTCTTGTGGCTGCAATATATGGGGCCATATTACTTAATGGTCATTTGGATGTATTATATACTGGTCTTGGGATTGCATTATACATTGGTCCTGCATTATATATTGACAATGGCTCTGTCTGTATACTTCTAATGGTGTTGCATTATATATAAGTCATTTGGCTGCATTGTATACTGGCCCTGAAGTTGTAATAAATATTAGTCACAAGGAGGTATATGGGACTTGGGGGCCCATTTATAACATGTACACTAACGGCTAATTAACACTTTGAACTTACCCTTGATGAGCACTTAATATGATGAAGTACTAAACAGTCACAACCTTTAAAGAATATAAGTTGTGCATAGAGATTACTAAATAATTATCTCCAGGGTGGCTACATGCCACAATATTCTGCTACTTCCAGTGACAGTACATATGTAATAAGAGGCAGGGGTTGCCATTTCATAAATGACCCTTACTGACATGCAGACCTTGTTCAGCAGGTTAAGATATTATTAAAGACACGGTGGGAATGAAATATGAAGCAAAACTAAGCAAACAAATGATTACTTTAATCAGAACATACTTCATCACAATTTTTAAAGCGTAACAATCCGCCAGCATAATTTCACTATTCATATTACGCATGAATAGAAACAGTTTTATTAGAGCGGTGCTGTCCAACTTTTTTAATATCAAGGAACACATTTTTGGCCCTTAAATGGGGCCAGAAAACATGGTGTGTTGTGGAGGAAAGGTAAATGACATGTGTAGTACAGTGATTATGAATAAAATAAATATTTCACGTGTGTGGTATGGTGAAAGAGAATCTATTTTGCCCAGCATGAGAGCAACATGTCAACCACATACAGTCCCATTGACATCATGTTCATCCATTTACTACCCTGTACGAAGCATAACAGCCCTGTCTGACAATGCATAGCCAGTATCTGGCATAGCAGTCCCAGGTTCACCACAGTCCCAAGGCTACCATACTTGTCTATTACTGTTCTCTGCCCACTAAATAAATCCCTGTGCCCCCATTGCAGCCACATACCAGTCATAGTACTGTTTAAACTACCTATATACAGTCCTGGGCCCTCCACAGTACTGTTTTCTGTAACCTATATCCAGCCCCATGCCCCACTGTACTGGTTTTTAAAACATATATGCACCCTTGAGCCCAGCATTTAAACTCAACGTTCCCTCCTGTTCCACAATCTTAGAATGTGTCAATGGTGGCTAGTATTCTTTCTGCATTAGCAGGGGTTAGAACAGTGTTGGCTAACCTGTGACACTCCAGGTGTTGTGAAACTACAAGTCCCAGCATGCTTTGCCAATATATAGCAGCTTATTGCTGAAAGGGTATGCTGGGAATTGTAGTTTCACAACACCTGGAGTGTCATAGGTTAGCCAATACTGGGTTAGAATGAGGGCCATCTTAACAACATTATGGGCCCCCGGGCAAAGCAGTGCATCAGGGCCCCTATATATAGATATAGATATATAGATGTATACAGATACAGATATAGATAAAGATATATAGAGATAGAGATAGATAGATAGATGTACTTGCTCAGTGACCCTTGAAGGTTTTTTTTGCAGGTTTTTTTCTTTTGCAGGATTATTTATTCTCATTAAGAGCCGTGCCTATGGGGCCCCCTTGCCCTTGGGGCCCCCGGGCAGCTGCCCATCGTGCCCAATGGAAAAGATGGCCCTGGTTAGAATGCTCTACTAATGTGGGGAACCAATGACATGCATACACTTTGATTTTATCCACGGAAATTGTGTTATTTCCCTCCAATGAAATCACATTTTTTTCAGCCAATGAAACCACCGTGATTTAATGATGTGAAGCTAACTGATGGCCTCCAGTTGGAAAACACTGATTTAAAGCAACCATTTGACATAATTGTGGCTAGATTTCTATTAAGCAACCAACCATTGTTGTTTGCTTCTGCTACTTTTTCTCTGCTTTCTTAAAATGTCAGTACCTTTGGGTGGAGATGAGTGTATTGGTGTGTCTGATTTTTGGTCAAGTTAGAAAATACACAAATCAACA
The DNA here is from genome assembly GCA_036250195.1 of Mixophyes australis. NCBI lineage: Eukaryota > Metazoa > Chordata > Amphibia > Anura > Limnodynastidae > Mixophyes > Mixophyes australis. The sequence goes on from JAVHZZ010000003.1 coordinate 319,850,567, forward strand.
CTGTTACAGATAAGATTCGGACAAGATTCAGTGAAAACAAAAAGTACAACTAGCAAAAGGTGCAAATTAAGGGGAGGGGCATTCAGTACAAGTGCACAAAAACTATGCCCTCCTGCACTAATTTACTAGACAGAAAAAAAATCCTGTGGATCACCGGTGCTTTCAGCAACACTACCCGGCACTACAGTTCGAAAACTACCCTTGTGCTCCACCCAGTTGGCGCAGGTCCCAACTCTAAGGAAGTCCCGTAAGAGAGGAGGACGTAAGAAAAGAGGTGGTTCTGCAGTGCTTGAACTGGCAACTGGCATGGTCTCCTTTGCCTTTCCGCCCTTGGACGAGGACTTTTCTGCCGGGCCCCCAATTCTGGACTATGATTCCGATGAATTCAGACATTTCTGGTAATTAGGCGTCTGGAATCCGCCCTTAAGGGAGGGGGTACTGTCACGATCTGCACTCAGCTTATGTATTACATGCTGCTTTGCATGGCAGCTCCTGCCCTTTGTGTCCTATTATTGTATTGTATTGCAGCAGTACCTCTGATTACCAGAGGTGCTGCTATTATGCCTTTCTTGTTTGCCTTAGGGGTTAACTTGTTCACCAATTATCCCATGCACCTGGGTGTGGTTTCCCTTTATATACCTGTCACTCCCAGCACACAGGGCTGGTTATTGTTGTCCCATCCTGTGATGTCCTTTCCTGTTGTCCAATCCTGATGTAATTTCCTGTTGTCCTTACCTGATTGTTTCTGGACATTCATGCTACTTTCTGCATCAGCTGGAACCTGGTATTTTTCACTGCTCCTTATTACCTGTTGTTAATACCTTCCCTCTGCTACCCTGCATTACCGTTTACCTGGTTGTTTCTGGACATTCATGCTACTCTCTGCATCAGCTGGAACCTGGTATTTATCACTGCTCCTTATTACCTGTTGTTAATACCTCTCTGCAAATAAACACAGAGTGTTTTCACCAAATTCGTGACTCCTAGCTGTACTTCTGTTTGAGATCCGTGACAGTATAACCAGCCCAAAAAACAGCTTTGGAGTCAGGTGAAAGTTTTGTTTTATTCTGGGACTTTTTTTGCTGCAATCAAGTTTTCATTTGTCTTTTGCAACATGTCTGTTTTACCAATCATGGAATTACCACTGCTACAAACCTTACAAATGGACATTATATTGCTACGCTCCCAGCTGGCTACATTTTCCACTTTGCTTTTGGACCCACTTAGGAGACTATCAGAGACTGTTTCACTGAAATCTAATACTGTTGATTTGACCCAGCCAACTCTGTCTGCTGCTGAATCCGTGCCGCCAACACCTTGCAATAATACCATGTCAAATTTGCATTTAACTAACAACTGCAGTTTAACTAATGCCCGGTTCACAAGTGGGCCACGCCCCCATCTGACCGAAGTGGAGCGACAGCGCAGAATAACCAACAAACTGTGTCTCTACTGTGCCAGCAATGCACATTTCTTGCAGGACTGTCCTGTCCGTAGACCACGTCAGCTTACTGAATCATCTCCTGTTGTTTCCTCTCGGCACTCCAAATCTGTTTATGCTCCAGCATTCCTGTTCTCTGCGAAGAGACCCAATCTGCCAGCTCCAGCCGCCTGTCCTGAGGCACCCACTCCCTCTGTCTCCTGTGCCGAGGTGCCAGCCTCTGTCTCCTGTGCCGAGGTGCCAGCCTCTGTTTCCTGTGCCGAGGTGCCAGCCTCTGTCTCCTGTGCCGAGGTGCCAGCCTCTGTCTCCTGTGCCGAGGTGCCAGCCTCTGTCTCCTGTGCCGAGGTGCCAGCCTCTGTCTCCTGTGCCGAGGTGCCAGCCTCTGTCTCCTGTGCCGAGGTGCCAGCCTCTGTCTCCTGTGCCGAGGTGCCAGCCTCTGTCTCCTGTGCTGAGGTGCCAGCCTCTGCCTCCAGCTCTGAGGTCACATCATCTGCCTCCAGCTCTGAGGTCACATCATCTGCCTCCAGCTCTGAGGTCACATCATCTGCCTCCAGCTCTGAGGTCACATCATCTGCCTCCAGCTCTGAGGTCACATCATCTGCCTCCAGCTCTGAGGTCACATCATCTGCCTCCAGCTCTGAGGTCACATCATCTGCCTCCAGCTTGGAGCCTGCTGCCACTGTGTCCGGTCCCGAGCCTGCTGCCACTGTGTCCGGTCCCGAGCCTGCTGCCACTGTGTCCGGTCCCGAGCCTGCTGCCACTGTGTCCGGTCCCGAGCCTGCTGCCACTGTGTCCGGTCCCGAGCCTGCTGCCACTGTGTCCGGTCCCGAGCCTGCTGCCACTGTGTCCGGTCCCGAGCCTGCTGCCACTGTGTCCGGTCCCGAGCCTGCTGCCACTGTGTCCGGTCCCGAGCCTGCTGCCACTGTGTCCGGTCCCGAGCCGGCTGCCACTGTGTCCGGTCCCGAGCCGGCTGCCACTGTGTCCGGTCCCGAGCCGGCTGCCACTGTGTCCGGTCCCGAGCCGGCTGCCACTGTGTCCGGTCCCGAGCCGGCTGCCACTGTGTCCGGTCCCGAGCCGGCTGCCACTGTGTCCGGTCCCGAGCCGGCTGCCACTGTGTCCGGTCCCGAGCCGGCTGCCACTGTGTCCGGTCCCGAGCCTGCTGCCACTGTGTCCGGTCCCGAGCCTGCTGCCACTGTGTCCGGTCCCGAGCCTGCTGCCACCGTGTCCGGTCCCGAGCCTGCTGCCACCGTGTCCGGTCCCGAGCCTGCTGCCACCGTGTCCGGTCCCGAGCCTGCTGCCACCGTGTCCGGTCCCGAGCCGGCTGCCACCGTGTCCGGTCCCGAGCCGGCTGCCACCGTGTCCGGTCCCGAGCCGGCTGCCACCGTGTCCGGTCCCGAGCCGGCTGCCACCGTGTCCGGTCCCGAGCCGGCTGCCACCGTGTCCGGTCCCGAGCCGGCTGCCACCGTGTCCGGTCCCGAGCCGGCTGCCACCGTGTCCGGTCCCGAGCCGGCTGCCACCGTGTCCGGTCCCGAGCCGGCTGCCACCGTGTCCGGTCCCGAGCCTGCTGCCACTGTCTCCGATTCAGAGTCTTCAGCCGCTGTCTCCGGTTCAGAGTCTTCAGCCGCTGTCTCTGTTCCTGAGCTCCAGTCTGCTCCAGAGGGGGTGCTGCCCTTCCAGTCTGCTCCTGAGGGGGCGCTGCCCTTCCAGTCTGCTCCTGAGGGGGCGCTGCCCTTCCAGTCTGCTCCAGAGGGGGCGCTGCCCTTCCAGTCTGCTCCAGAGGGGGCGCTGCCCTTCCAGTCTGCTCCAGAGGGGGCGCTGCCCTTCCAGTCTGCTCCTGAGGGGGCGCTGCCCTTCCAGTCTGCTCCTGAGGGGGCGCTGCCCTTCCAGTCTGCTCCTGAGGGGGCGCTGCCCTTCCAGTCTGCTCCAGAGGGGGCGCTGCCCTTCCAGTCTGCTCCAGAGGGGGCGCTGCCCTTCCAGTCTGCTCCAGAGGGGGCGCTGCCCTTCCAGTCTGCTCCAGAGGGGGCGCTGCCCTTCCAGTCTGCTCCAGAGGGGGCGCTGCCCTTCCAGTCTACTCCAGAGGGGGCCCGAGTTGCCAGTCCCTGCGGTCCAGCCCGAGTTGCCAGTCCCTGCGGTCCAGCCCGAGTTGCCAGTCCCTGCGGTCCAGCCCGAGTTGCCAGTCCCTGCGGTCCAGCCCGAGTTGCCAGTCCCTGCGGTCCAGCCCGAGTTGCCAGTCCCTGCGGTCCAGCCCGAGTTGCCAGTCCATGCGGTCCAGCCCGAGTTGCCAGTCCATGCGGTCCAGCCCGAGTTACCACTTGGTGCTGTCTGCCCTCAGGCTTCTCAAAGTGCTGTCTGCCCTCAGGCTTCTCAAAGTGCTGTCTGCCCTCAGGCTTCTCAAAGTGCTGTCTGCCCTCAGGCTTCTCAAAGTGCTGTCTGCCCTCAGGCTTCTCAAAGTGCTGTCTGCCCTCAGGCGTCTCAAAGTGCTGTCTGCCCTCAGGCTTCTCAAAGTGCTGGCAAGCCTGCCACCCAGTCCGGGCCTGCTCCCAAGTCTGCCGCCCAGTCCGGGCCTGCTCCCAAGTCTGCCGCCCAGGCCGGACCTGCTCCCAAGTCTGCCGCCCGGTCCGGGCCTGCTCCCAAGTCTGCCGCCCGGTCCGGGCCTGCTCCCAAGTCTGCCGCCCGGTCCGGGCCTGCTCCCAAGTCTGCCGCCCGGTCCGAGCCTGCTCCCAAGTCTGCCGCCCGGTCCGGGCCTGCTCCCAAGTCTGCCGCCCGGTCCGGGCCTGCTCCCAAGTCTGCCGCCCTGTCCGGGCCTGCTCCCAAGTCTGCCGCCCGGTCCGGGCCTGCTCCCAAGTCTGCCGCCCGGTCCGGGCCTGCTCCCAAGTCTGCCGCCCGGTCCGGGCCTGCTCCCAAGTCTGCCGCCCGGTCCGGGTCCCCTGTCAGGTCTGTTGCCAAGTCAGAGTCATCCTGTGCTGAGGGTGCCGAGGCTGAGCCGTTGCCTTTCTTTGAGGGGCACATTTCCCAACTTTGTGCTCTTCTGAAATTTGCTGCCTCTTATATGCCCTCCATACCAGAGCTTGTTAACAACCCTAAGGGACGTGTACTGTTCCTTATTTCGTATTTTAAAGGAGAAGCTTTGGAATGGGCAAATCCTTTTATTAAAACCCAAGATCCCATCCTGTTTGACCTACAACGGTTTGTTGAGGAAGCAATCAAAAAATTTTCTCCAACCCCTGCAGTGCCATCCTGTGGATCACCGGTGCTTTCAGCAACACTACCCGGCACTACAGTTCGAAAACTACCCTTGTGCTCCACCCAGTTGGTGCAGGTCCCAACTCTAAGGAAGTCCCGTAAGAGAGGAGGACGTAAGAAAAGAGGTGGTTCTGCAGTGCTTGAACTGGCAACTGGCATGGTCTCCTTTGCCTTTCCGCCCTTGGACGAGGACTTTTCTGCCGGGCCCCCAATTCTGGACTATGATTCCGATGAATTCAGACATTTCTGGTAATTAGGCGTCTGGAATCCGCCCTTAAGGGAGGGGGTACTGTCACGATCTGCACTCAGCTTATGTATTACATGCTGCTTTGCATGGCAGCTCCTGCCCTTTGTGTCCTATTATTGTATTGTATTGCAGCAGTACCTCTGATTACCAGAGGTGCTGCTATTATGCCTTTCTTGTTTGCCTTAGGGGTTAACTTGTTCACCAATTATCCCATGCACCTGGGTGTGGTTTCCCTTTATATACCTGTCACTCCCAGCACACAGGGCTGGTTATTGTTGTCCCATCCTGTGATGTCCTTTCCTGTTGTCCAATCCTGATGTAATTTCCTGTTGTCCTTACCTTATTGTTTCTGGACATTCATGCTACTTTCTGCATCAGCTGGAACCTGGTATTTTTCACTGCTCCTTATTACCTGTTGTTAATACCTTCCCTCTGCTACCCTGCATTACCGTTTACCTGGTTGTTTCTGGACATTCATGCTACTCTCTGCATCAGCTGGAACCTGGTATTTATCACTGCTCCTTATTACCTGTTGTTAATACCTCTCTGCAAATAAACACAGAGTGTTTTCACCAAATTTGTGACTCCTAGTTGTACTTCTGTTTGAGATCCGTGACAATCCCCTCCTTCTTCTTCCCTCTTCTTCTAGGTGTTCCACTTCTTTCTGCTGGCACTGACAGCTCCTGTCAGCTTCTCTTCACAGCGTTGTAACTTCATGACGTCATGTGGGTGGTTATTTTCTGCAACACTTAAATTCTTTGTACATTATTCCATGCCAAAAGTGATACAAACAGAAATATAACCATTAGGATGGTCAGCAGAATATATATTGTAATATAAGCAAGTAAAATTCTTGAATACAGGAATAAGCAATAAACACTTTAGGAAATGTCCTAATTATTGCTAATGTTATGTTAATGGTGTCCAGACCATAAATTAAATTGGTTCTAACAGGGTTGTTGGAGCTATGTCACTCACAAGAAGCAGTGGACACACAGACGTCTAACCAGCTTTTAAAAAAAAAATCATATTATTCTGTATTGTTAACTTATCAGTAGCTAGATCTTGGCCAGTGAATGACATGAAAAGAAGAGCTGATTTGCAGTCAGCTTATTTTCCCACACAATATTAATTGACAATTTTTATGCCCTGACACTGGCTCCATGTGGCTCCAACTTCACATAGCAATTAAGTGCTTTATAAATCACTACACTGGGAATAACGCGCCCTTTTCCTCCATTGCCATCTTCATTTACAATCGGGTGAACACATTATTGTCCTTCCCCCAAATCTTAAATGAACCCATACACAGGCAGATGGGTTGGCTTATGCCAATGTTGACCTAGAGATAGTTACTTTTTAGTATTTGGCCAGTAAGTGACTAAGGGATTTTTTAACATGGGCATTTAGCACAAATGTGCTCTATCTGTACAATCACCTGGCTATTAATTGATTAGAGCAGCGTGCCTTTTTCATACACAGTCAGATGTAGCTGCTCAACCTGAGTACAATGTGATGGAATCCAATAACAACTAACGTGATGATACTATAACCACAGTTGGATTGCACTTGTATTTTCCAGCAGCCCCGATCAATATCTGATCGCGATTAGTTGATCGTCACTGGAGACAGCGGAAGAAAATTAAAAACACAAAATAAAAACTGTGTCTAACAAATCACTAAATAAGCACCAAGGGCTCAACCATATGTGTAAACTTTGTGGCCTAACAATGTTGCTGTGTTTGCAAGTCGTATAAAGGTATTATGGTAAAGTCAGTAAAAGTAGTTACCGCTGTTGGGGAAATATAGCTGCGAATTATTAATATTAATTATTAATAGCCGACAGATCAAATATATTTTACTCTCACCTACAATAAAGAAGGTATCTTGGGGTTGTGGATAAGAGTGTTCCATTAAAAATGTGGATTTTTATTTTTTGAAAATCCACATCCACTAATTTTAATATGATGATTTGCAGATATTTTATTCCCTATTCTGTTGCCTTGTACTTGAAAACAAAATTTAAGCTTACCAGTTTCTTTGCAGCAGTAAGGGTTAGCTGTTTTGTAGAGTACTATAACATTGTAGCAACAAAACCACAAAGAAAAAACAACTGTAGGTGTGGCTGCCTGGTATATTATTTTGGTTTGAATATGAAAGGAAGGATGATATGAGCATTCATTTAGGAAGCACAGTGGATACGTACCACAAACACCCTAGGTTTAAATGATTCGTCTGATAGTACATTAAGGTTCATGCCCACTGTCCACTCTTGGGAGAGGCCTCTGCAAACTAGAAGTGCGCATAGGTTTAAGGAAAGGTGAAATACCGCACCAAGCAAAACATGTAAACATCGCATCAAAAGTCCAACCTCCTGCCCTCGTGATCCAACTGCTCCCATCTCAGATTAGATCCTATCCTGATATTCAAGATATGCAGGTGGGGAGCACCAACTCTAAGGTTTCTCGCTTTGCAGTCGACATCCTGCTTTCATTGACCCAACCAACAATCTTCCTCCCCAACATCTTCAAAGTTCATGAGGCCTATGGTGTTGTCTCGGGTTGCAAGATTAATTACTCCAGATTGGAAGTCATGCGGCTTCATGTCTCCCCTCTGAAAACCGAGTTCCTCAAAACCAAGTTTAATTTCAAATGGCAGTACAGGCGGATCAAATACCTAGGGGTCTTCCTCACCTCCCGCTATGATCTTCTCTTCCATGAAAACTTCCCGCCCCTCTTCTCCAGGATGAAAACTGATATGGTCTACTGGAACCACCTTACTATCTTCTGGCTGGCCAGGGTTATAGCTGTTAACAATAATATTATACCCAAATGGCTTCACCTTTTCCAGACTCTACCTTTAGCTGTACCCGTCTCCCTCTTTACCAATATCCAAAAGGCCCTCATCCGATCCTTGGAGGTGGCAGATGTATCCCTGACATCATACTTTACTACCTGGCTTCCCATTTCTCTCAAATTGTTGCCTCATATGCTACCCCTGACTCAACCTCCTGGCTCAACATAGAATCGGCCTATGTCACTCTACCCGACTAACTCCCCTGTGGGGCCTGCCCCTTACACAGTTACCCTCTACCGACAAATCGCTCCCTACTATCAAATTTGACACTAAACTCTGGGACTCATATTCCTTTAACCTGAAGCTTACCTCATTGATATCTCCTTTCACCTGTTGCAACCATCGAGGAGATAACCTACTATCTTCATGAGTGGGGCCAGGTTTTCAACCAAGTCTGGGCCTCCTGACTGCTCGTGGAACTTAAATCCCTGTGTCTCCCCGTCGTTGTGCCCCAACCTCCTACAACGTCCCATGTTCGGTGAACAGTGTCCCGACCAATTGATCCCCCTTCATTACCTTTGGCTAACTTTGTTCTGAAGTCTTAAGGTTGTCCACATTGTCCTATTTTGTGGTACACCCCCATACACACACACTTCTGACCTTGTACTCCTACTTCACATTCAATCATATTTCTGCTGCTTCTGGTACTATTGTTGATTGTAAACCTTTAAAAAAATTGGTCATCTGTTAGTGTCTCCAGTGTCTCATTTTTTATTTCTCTGTGACATCTGTTTATATATTTGACCTGGGTGTACTGTGGAATTTTCTTTATGTTATGTGTGTTCTGCTCTGTTTTTGCCACAATTCTATTGTTCTGTTCTTAGTATTTTCAACTGACCATTCAAAGTAAAGAACTATAAAAAAAAAGTCCAACCTCCTACCACTTTAGAACTATCATTTCATTTAACAAAATGTTCCTGCTAAACTATGGATCAGTTTAGCCTCATTTGTGGCTTAAAGTAATCATGAGAGTGAGGGGACACTGGTGCTGTCTTCATTTAATGTGGCTGTTTTGTGTGTTTGCAAGCTTTCTTTTACATGGTATAAAGTGTGCTGAGATATACATCCTGAGATGTATCCTTTTAAAATTATAGGACAATTATATCTCCACCAGCTGGTACATTTTGCTGACTATATGTAGCTTTGCACCATTCTACAAAACAAATAATAATTTTATCCCTTTTTCCCATTTCAGTAATCTCACTCCATAAAATTAAATTTCATTTTGGTACAGGTCCACCCAACCAGTACATCTACCTTGTGCTTAGCAAAGAATGACCTCACTTTCCCCAACTCCTGCCTAAAGCCACTGCAAGCCTCTTTTTATTCACAAGAGCTACAATCTTGCAACATAAACCTATGTGCAGAGTAACCCCAAACAGTATTTTGGACTATGCCTCAGCAATTTTGCACTTTGTAAATTAGGTCCTCAGGCAGCTATCTTGTCAAACAGAGGTGATTCAGCAGCCTAAATTTGCGGTGTATAATTAGCAACAACGTTCATATAATGTGTGCTTATCTATCTACCAGAAGGCAAAATAAATATTACAGTGGTTACCCTCCTTCAGACAATGTTGTTATTTAGAGACAAAGACTATTTCCTTCCTGGATCACCACAACTCCCAGAATCGAGCTGTGCACCAACAATAGCTGACAGTTGTAAATGCAAAAATGCTCAAAGTGCCTGTGTGACACTAGCTTAAATCATACTGGTGATTTCTTACATCACACCTAATTAACATGTAACTCTTGTTACAGAGACACAGTGTACAGCACAGATTGGACAATACCAACATTTCATGAAATGATCATTTTTGGAAACCCTATGCTAAGACCATACTTGGGAGATACTACAGACTTAGTCAATGAGGTTTTTTGTATAAAATGGAAGCCAGGATATCACTGGATCACTTGTGATGCCCAGTTTCTGTATGCTAATATCCCACATAATGATGGCATATTAGCAATTCAACAGTAGATTCTATAGGCATGCGTGGTCTTAATGAGACAGCGTAACATGATTTGGATTTTATGTTATCACACAATTATTTAAATTGTATTAGTAATAATTATTATTTATAGATTTTTGGCACTGCCATGGGTACTAGATTTGCACCTATAAATGTGCCTTTATATTTAACATACTGTATATATTTGTGATGGTGCATTAAATGCAAACATGGTATTCTATGTCCCTTATAATGAATGACTGTTATATATTTGGGATGTTTATATTACCTCCATCAATCTCTTTATTAATTATGTAAACAATACTTCCTTTAATTTAACTTAATGTTAACTTTCACTTTTAACACATAGGGGATGAATGATTTGAAAATATTTTAAAAATCAGTAGATGCTAACAATTACCTTCATTATTGATGTCAGCATCATAGACCTTTGATTTTCATTATACCCAAGGGACAGCTAAGATGAATAAGAATAAATTGTTCTAAGGAGTCTGATTCTGATTGAACAAGTGAATGATATTCTTTTCACTTTTTAAAAAAGAGGTTACCCTCCTGCCCCTGATATACCTAAGGTGGCTCTGAAGAACAGCTTCAAATTAAAGTCAAAGCTACTACTACTTTAGGAACACCAGAACTGTAACTAGCATGATATGTGTGCCTCTGCCAGGGTACAAAGCTGGTGCACTAGTGTGGGGTATTTAGCATAATTATTATTTATATTATGTTTATATTACTGGGGCTGTATGGGAGGGAGCCGGCTGCTTAGCCACGCAATCTAACTGGCCTTAGCTCAGAGGGCACAAATAAAACTAGGGAGAATGAATGAGGGCAGGGAGCAGCTTGGAACACTAGTGTGGATAAAGGGCTAACTAGGCACAATGCCAATTTGCTGTGGCACCTATTATTGCTTCCATCAAGAGCCCTTGCCCAGGGCACTAAAATGTCTGCTTAGGTCCATTATATCTTAAAATAATGATAAGAGAGAGGAGACATCATGATTGTCTTTATAACATGTTTTTCTTTTGTCTATTTGAAAGTTTTTATTACACTGCTCATAGTGCACCTAGGAATGCACTTTAACACAGAAGTGCAACTGTAACGTGCAAATCTGTCCCATTATAAGTATGTGGCTTTCTGGGAGCTCAGAGGTGGCAGCCTATTCAATGCTTTCATAGGGAGTAAAAGGCTGTGTATCCCAGTGGCGGATCCAGGAGGGGGAGATCGGGGCATTCGCCCCACCTAGCAGCAGAAAACCTACCTTTAAAATAGGTCCCAGTCACCGAGGAAAATGGAGGGGGCGGGGCCAGTCACGAGCAGAAGGCGGGGCTAAACGCGGGCCAGCCAGAGTAAAGGAGGGGGCGTGATTATGCAAAATCGCCGCCTCTAAACATAAAGTCTAGGTCTGCCCCTGGTGTATCCTCCCTCATAGCAAGGAACAACCCTATATATGTTCCTTCTCCATTACTTTATCTTATTTAAATAACCCACTTATTTTACTAGGTGACAACATTGTGAACTTGTATGAGCTTAGCAGGGTAGAAAGTAGGACTTTTGCAAGTATTTAAGAGGCTAGACACAATTCACGTCAACATGGCCAAACTATGAAATGAGAAAAATTAGCAAAAAGTATGTGGGGAAAAATATTCGTACACGGAAAAAAATAATATATGTGCATCTTAATTATACTGGCACTTGCAATTTGGCCTACATTAGTTAAACATTACAATTTACAGCATGATGGACATTTTGGATTTTTCAAATTATGATAGGTTCATGAATCTATTAGGTGTAGTAATCATGATAATAAATTACTGATACCAGAAGTCAGATGGATGCATCAACTGGAAGAAGAAATATTCTTGCCTTTTCGCCTCGTAATATGGGCATATGGTATTAGATATTATATTATATATATATATATATATATATATATATATATATATATATATATATTAGCAAGGTTATTTCTGTAAAGATGATATATTTGTACTAGTAGATGTATATTTCCAATTAACTAGAGGCATTTCAAGGGAAGTGATTCTCTAGGCCTAGGCATCTGAAAGACAGCTGTAATTCAGTAATCATTGGGAACTGAAATTTTGTATCTACTTATCCTCCTTATATGTGATCAGCAGTCAGTCTATTACTCTATTTGTACTCCCATTATTCCTGTACATTTCCTATTTTCCTTACCATAGGCCCACCTGAGCAGTGATGGCAGTGAGGAGATGACATTACATCAGTCATTTTGTGGATGTATATTCCTCCTCTCTCTCTCGCAAGACAAATTTTGTGGTATTTGTGAGTAACTGTTTAACAATATTTTATTTGCCATGACTTTAAGGGGCAACAATTCCACAGTGATTTCTCTTCTGTGGTGCAATAGTCAATCCACGATTGGACAATTTCTATTTTATCCTGTGAGATGGGCAATACCATTTACATCAAGCAGTCATAGTCATGAACTTAGTGATGGCAGTTAAACATATTACATTTACAGCTGGACACACTTGATTATGGCTATGGTACGTTTCTATGTGGTATTATATAAGGTCATTTCAGCAGATGTGATTATGAATTTTACATGGTTTTGTCGCGTTTTTAAAATAACAATGAGATTGTGGTATGAATAATACATTTGTAATATAAACGTATATTTTTTTTAAAAAATCTGTCTGTAATTCATGGTGGCACTTATGTCAATGAGAATTGTGACTAAAATACTGGAATAGTGTTTCTGGACAGGTATGTTATTCCTGGTATCTTACCTACATGTTTTAAAAACCACAGGGAGATTGTTTTGTGTGGGAAGGAGCTTCCCTAAGAGTGTGTTCAGCTTTAGGAAAAAGCTGGTAATGGTCCTTGGGGTGTAAATGGAGAAAGAAGGGTGGGCTCCCTTTATAAGGCCCAGTCCACATCTTCTGATTTTCCAGTCTGACAGCAGATCGATTAAAGTTTGCACCTGTGAAGTGTGTTTAACAGGATGTTAGTTCAGTCTCAGTCTCTGCTCTGCCTGGGGGAAGGGACTGCAGAATTTCTAAAAGTGAAATCCTGATATTAAGAGAAAGCCTGACTAAAATATTAGTGCTGGAACTTCTTATGTTTTTGTCTAGTTTGACAGTCAGGGACGACATGTGTTTAGTTAATTTCGGAAAGGCAAGATGTTTATTTTGAAGTTTTCTTTATGCTTAATAAAACCAACAGAGGCAAGTTGAACTAAAACATTGGACTTGTATGAGTTCTCGACGGTGGCTGTATACTACCATTAACCCCTCCCCGGAGATGGCACCTGTTCCTCTATAATTTGATATAGAGAAACAGGTGTAAGTGTGTGTGTGTGTTTTGGTATGTATGTAAATATCAATATATATATACATATATATATATATATATATATATATGTATATATGTATATATATATAATTTATGTATTTATTTATTTTAGTGCACAGATTTTTGAGGAACCTAGTGGCTTGTGCAACTGAACGACAGTCTGTGCTGTAAGTATAGAGAAAATACTGTGCAGACTTGAAAGGAGATATGTTGGTTCCACTTACTGTCACTGTAAATCTATGTCACTCGTCGTCTGACCTTTATCTTAAAAATGCCATGTTAGTTATGGGTATTATTCTATTATCTATGTTTGTAGCTTTTCATTTATTACAAATTATCATTTTGGGTTACCGTAGGCCTAATGAGAAGATAAATTAAAATGATTGCATGATTACATTTCCGCATATAGACCTATAGATGGTCAACTTCAAAAAGTCATCTATGATTTATTTTATCCAAATTAAACTTCTGTAGTATCAACACAAAATTAATGTTGGCTTGTAACACCATAAATAATGCCTCTCCTCTTACCTAGAACAGCTACTTCCCTGGCTGGGATAAAATTCTGAGACAGACACAAGATTTTTTTAATTGTTACTGTTTCCTTCTTTATAATAATAATAATAATAATAATAATAATAATAATAAGAACCATGCTATGCCTTTAAAGGAACAGTCATAAAGAAAACTGCAAATCTCGTTAGCAATGTACTCAGCACTCAGGGCAATCATTAACTAAACAGAAGTGCTAGGTTGCACCTCAGTCAGTCTGGATGGTGAATGGGCAACTAGATAAATAGGTTTGATAGACTGCAGAAATAAGGTTTAATTGGTCTATCATGGAAGCTGTGCATACAGTTTTTATTTTAAAGGACAGGCCTATATTTGTGCAGTCATCCTATGTAAACAGTTGGAATGAGTTGAAGCCCTAGAGGCTGCAGGGAGTTGGAGCGTTGGCCGCTCGTGACCAGATACATGAGGCTGAGTGAGTTGTCTTATGCTGGCAGATTAATGTCATGATGAGAAAGCTCTTTGGATTTGAATGCATTGCATAACATATTAACTTCCCTAATGCAATCAGTATATCTGGTGCAAATCCATGAACAGTCAGTGAAGGTTTAGATTCCTCATTATATATATTGATTGAAGAATTAACTACATGACTTCAAAGACCCTGTGCAAAGCACTTAGCAGCTCATCATGCTTGGTGCAATGTTGATCATCTGGCACGTAAGGGATGTAAATGTCCAAAGGAGACAGAAATATTAGGCAGGCACCTAAATAGCACATAATGCTCACAGTATCCAACCCGAGTTTACGTTAAACTCACCAAATTCAACGCTCTACAACAGCAAAATATATATCACTTTAGAAAACGAAATGACTCTTAATACCTCCGAAACTAAACATAGCCTTTTATGCATACATTAATAGTATCTTACTTTTTGCTACTAGTAATGTTTTACTTTTAATTTTTAATTGATTTGACTATATTTAGTTAATAAAGGTAGTATTCCATTAATGGGGAGTCAGGGATGAGCAAGAAACTTGTGCATGGTCTTGAATTCCTGGTAGGGGGTTTCATTCATTCATTCTGTGTCCAGATAGTGAATGAATCATGGCTCACAGATTATAATCTGGGGCTGCTCCATTCATTGTTCTGGTAAAAGTGAATATTATTCCCAATGTGGGTCAAAATCAACACAGTAACAGTGCAAAATGATTCCCCATTATCATCTGCAAGTAACAAGAAATTAACAGAAGATATGTATCCATGGTCTCTGTCAGTAAACTTAATATTTACTGTACTTTGTTCTGCTGGGAGTGATTGCACAGATCCCTTTTGCATTCTGTTTCACTGACAACTATTTTCTTCTACCCATTTTAACCTCTACTTTAGTCTATCTGTCCTAAAACTGGACTCTGTTGTGCTCTCAGCATTAGTTCCAATTTTATCCATGGAGTATCTTTGCATTGTATCTAGGCAGCAACAAAAACAACAATTATTGATTATATAAATACATGTCTTATAAGTATATAACTGAGTTACAAACATGAAGTTACTATAAGTTTCAGGAGGAAAATACAGCACAGTGAGAAAATAAACCAAAACCTATATTCTACCCTTAACTACTATTGTAATATAGTGCTGACTTTATGCATATTATCCTGTAGTCTCTCGTTGGCACCTTCTATAAGAAGTCACTTGAAGCAGTAAATCACTGGAGGGACAGCATGGACGACGTCTCGAGAGAGCATCTTGCAGTATACAGCTTGATTCAGAAGCCAGGTCAAGCTATTATCATAAATAATGCACCATTTATAAGTGCTATTGCGGATGCAGGGGCCGGGGGGGGGGGGGCATATACAAGCACCACACGGTATTAAACAAAGAAAAAAAGAAATGAATAAAAGCCAACCCCCAATCTGGTGACATATTCTCTTTAAAAAAATGACGATAGAATTTTTATTCAAAAACATATATATTCATTTATAATTAGGAACAAAACAGAAAAGGAACAAATTTGCTCCTGGACAACCCATGTTGCTAATGCATTTATTTTTTGAATGCAGGAAAAATACTGACTGCTTTTGCATGTAGCACACAAGTAGTGGAGCGGCCTTATTTGTACTCTGCAATTTAGCGTTCAGCAAACATTTTTCTGAATAATAACTGCCTGGATATATTTGTTGTGAAGTCATATAAAGTTGTACTTCCTATAGAACAGTGCCCCCTGTGCTGTCAGGCACCACAGTAGTGTCACAGAGCTATGGCTATAGTTACACCCTTGTTAGTGCACTCAGAGACTGATGCAAGATGGAGCAATTTGTACATGTCTGTTTTCGATGACATGTAAAATAAGAACAAATAATGAAAAGGTATGTCTTAAACAATCAGTTATTTTAGGTATATTATTTAACTCAGTAATACATAGGCTTTATTAACATCCAAAAAGTGTTTTTACTTGTTCTTTAAAGTTCTATTTATTTAGAGCAACAGATTAACTGTGTTACTGCATATGATGGTTCATTTTATGGCCGCACATGAAGATGACAAAATAGCAATATGTGTCGTCCACTTTAAACTTTAGCCTTTTTTTAAGCTACCCATACACAACTGTAACCTGTTATTTGGTCTGAGCTATGAATGGATCTGTGTTCACCACAAACATGTCCATCCAAAGTTTGACATACCCTGGACAGACCTAGATATCCGTTAACCACTCGTGTTGAATGACCAGATGCTGTGGCAACCAATTAGTATAGCTGTCTGATAACCAAACTCACTGACTGATTGAAGTCATCAGGAGATCCCAATTCGAAGTTTTCGGGAATGCCGATCATTTTCATCCACACATTTCTAACAACTTTAATTATATGCAACCAAATTGCCTTCTGAATAGATGTCTATAAACAAGCAACTCTACAACTAACCCCTGAGAACCCTTCGGGTTTTGTGTGTAGTTTTTCCTAAAACAGAGCACTTGTATGGACTTAGAATCACCACAAAATTAGATCACTTGTTTTTTGTAAAATCTATGAAATTGAGATGCAATTACAATACTTTATATTTGTTTGCCCTCAAAACATAAACCAAAATGATAAAAAAAATAATGTTGTCTCTGGTTTCTGTTGTTTAAGAGAGTAGGGGGTAGCTGATATTCGGCAACTTTGACACCTAATTTAGTTGTCCAAGTCGCCGAATAACAGCGAGTTGCAGGAAACGCAGATTAATACATTTACCCCTTACTAAATAAACCTACACTAGGTTTACATTTCTTTAGCAGGAAAAGCTTGTATCTGAAAGGTCACCAATTTATATTAGTATCAGTTTTCTTTACAACATCTTATGATATTGTATGTTGAAACAAGGTTTTTCCATGAAAAAGCAATGTTGCTATGTTGCATTACTAGGAGTGATTCCTGGCTATTCTGGTGATCTAGAGACATTGCTTCAGTAGAACTCAACATAAAGCCTTGACAATTGGTTAAATCAATCGTGTGCTTGGCAGATCATTCAGGAACTATTTGTATTAGTTGTTTATCAAATTATTAACTGCACAGATGTTGCTCGCTGAAGAGCAGCTGATGGTTCCCTCTGCCAGACACAGAGACAAAGGTCTGCAGGAATAATTGGAGATGTGAACAGAATATGAAATTAATTTGCTGCTCTTAATTCCTATGCAAATCCTGACCTCTGATAGAGACTATCAATTACCCTGCATAGAATGAAAAGAAAGGAGACAGTTTCCTTTTTTAAAGAACTTAGAAAAGGGGAAATATTTGCAATGAGTAGTGGGTTTGTAAAGAACCGAACATCATGGATTTGTTTAATTCAATCCCTGAACTTGGAATTATGCCTCGGGGGAATAAAAACTACATTCAGTGAACAAATAAAGAGACAAGCAAAATATTCAGCTTAATTGGTGTCACATCTGTGGCTTGACGGTGAATATCTGTAAATACACACTGGATTCTGGTTCTTTCTTTTCATAGATGCCAGGACAAAATCTTTGGGGAGTACATTAATGTGTAACATGGAGATATCAGAGACAGACTAAAAAAAGAGATGGAGAATGTGTTCTACAGGTATACAGAATGTAGTGTAAACAGATCATTGAAATGTTTTATGATCATTTACACTGCAGCGAATATATTGTATATTGGATTACCTTCTCAACATTTTTGTATCATATGTCCCCATATGCAGTGGTCTAAGTGGATATTTAAGTGGTATGGAAAATGTAAGTGAATGTAATTTGGTAGTTTGGACTTTGAATCTTGTTTTAAGTATACTTTTATTCATTACTAGTATCTTGAGTTTACTGTAACTAGTTGAAGTACCTGTTTAATCTGTCTGTTTGTTTAGATCTGTCTGTCTGTTTAGAATATATATATACATATATATATATATATATACATATATATATATATATATATATATACATCATACTTGCCAACTCTCCCGGAAAGTCCGGGAGACTCCCGGGCTCCCGGGGGAGATGGCATTTCTCCCGCATCCCTGATTTCACAGAGAATCGCGTTGACGCGATTCTCTGTGAAATCAGGGATGCGGGAGAAATGCCATCTCCCCCGGGAGCCCGGGAGACTGACCCGAATTTCGGGAGTCTCCCGGACTTTCCAGGAGAGTTGGCAAGTATGATGTGTATATATATATATATATATATGTATATATTTATATTCTCCCGCCCTCCAGTCTCGCCCCCTCTCCCGGAAACAAGTTGGCAACTATGATATACATATATATATATTTACATGTATATATATATATATATATATAT
This sequence comes from Mixophyes australis, assembly GCA_036250195.1. Taxonomy (NCBI): domain Eukaryota; kingdom Metazoa; phylum Chordata; class Amphibia; order Anura; family Limnodynastidae; genus Mixophyes; species Mixophyes australis. The sequence continues at coordinate 319,868,960 of JAVHZZ010000003.1, forward strand.
GTATGTGTGTGTGTATATATATATATATATATATATATATATATATATATATATAAATAAACATATATGTTATAAACTGTGGGTCTAGACCAGGGTTTCTCAACCTGTGGTATGTGTACCACAGGGGTATAGCAGACAGATTAAACATATATATATATATATATTTACATGTGTGTGTATATATATATATATATATATATATATATATATATGTGTGTATGTGTGTGTGTGTGTGTGTGTGTGTGTGTGTGTGTACACATTTTATTTAATTTATTAATTTTATTATACACTTTACATGTGTACTTTCAGACATATTTTATACACATCCCTTTGGTGTCCTGTGTATTTTATTACCCATTTATTTACATACGCAACATAGTGCATAGAGCTGTATAGTCAGTGTATGTTATTTAGGGACATCAGTGGAGCTTACAATCTAATGTCCCCAACACAGGAACAGAACATACAATTAGTCAGAAGCTAATTAACCTACCAGTTTGCCTTTAGAGAGTAGGAGGAAACCCACGTTAGCACAGGGAGAACATAGAGATCTATTGGTGCTGAAGGTATGGTCCATCACATGCTCTGCACATAAGGGTCACCCCACACTAATCCCACCCGCTTCATATTACTACTATGTGAATGCGGAATGGTCAGAAGTGAACAGCATGACTATTAATCCCATTAAATGCAGCTTCATCTGTATATATGAAAATGGCTTCATACATGATCTATCCCACCCCTTATACAATTTGTCCAATTTAATTCCAACTTTATTTCCAGTTGCAGTAACCTGGACTGGATTTATGTATGCTAGAATGTAGAAACAATAAATAAATAAATTCAGCACAGATAACTGCAATTGGAGCTGGCATCCGACCAACAATGTGTAGTGTTTAGAATTTTTTAAAAAATGACATTTCAATCACGATCCTGCAAATAATATAATACTAATAAAAATGTGCACACATACATACATACATACATACATACATACATGTATATAATTTGATATGATGGCCAAATGGTTGGATCCTCATTTTAGACTATAGGATGAGGGTATTGAATCTCCAACTGAGTCCATATTGGTGTTATTACAGATAGTTAACGCATCATTAGGTGGGTAATAGGAATAAGGACACAATGTGACAGTCAGCACGATAACAAAGGAGACATGTTACTGGTTTTGCACAGAAGCGTTGATGTGGTCTTGTGTCGTTGTATGAGGCTGCCCATCCATCCAGGCTATTTAGAGGCTGCCTTTATTCTATCATCATATTTTCTAATGAGTAAAACTAAATAGAATGAATACTGTGATCAGTCTGTTTGCCGACCTCTGAAAGACCTCAGCAGTAAAATGATGTTGTCAGCTCCTGTCCTCACATCCAATACGTTCTGCCTTTCACTTCCCTGCAACCCAAACAAAAAGCACACAACAATATCAATTAATCATGCAGCAGGCAAACAAGGAGATTTATTCCACTACAAATAGCCTCACAGAGAGATGCTGAATGGGTGTGATTAGCATGTGAAAAGAGAAGCAAAACTCCACAGTTCAACAGCTAAAGAGCAATTTGATGGGGCTGGGATGGGGGAATTACTTGATTAGTGTCTGTGGTAGAGATCACAATTAGAGCATCTCAGTCATGAATCCTGACTAGGAAACACAGCGCTTCCAAAATAAAGCTATAGTATTGAGGAGCACGAAATCGGTTATGGCCAAATAATGCCAGACAGGGAATGCTCAACTACATAGCCAGTAGCACACAGCTCTGTCTCAACATAGGTCTGCTCGTACAATATTCATCACTTGTAACATGCCAATTATATGTATGTATATATATATATATATATATATATATAAAAATATATATATATATACAGAGACGATAGGATATCACTTTGACTTACCCCCAAAAAATGTATTTCGCTGGCTTCTCCTATTATTAAAGTGGTGAATATGGCATGTTTCGATAGATTTCAATTTCTCTTTTTCCCACTTTGAAGTCAAAGACTTTGCTTGTTTAACAAAAATTAAAAAAATCCTTTATAGAGCTCCTTCTGTCCCTTACCTATATAAAATACTGTGCAGAATGACATAATAAACACACACTCACTTTATATTACAATAGTAATCTCTGCTATATAGATTAAAAAAAATCTTATTATATTTGTATAATGTGATGGCATAATTTAAAGGCCTCATGCAGTATCCAGCTTTGTTTTTTATTTTTATTTTTATGACAGTGGTGAGTTTTCTTTTAGTATTGAATAAGGTCTCATTCCCTTTATAAAGGAGCAAACCATGCATTTATGAACTCATAAGAGCGCATAGCACAAGGTAAATATAGCATGGGCTAAGAAACATAGGGTGATGTATGAGAGCTGCGAACGTTTCTTACAGCTTCTAAGGTCCAACTGTTCCACTGTATCAATCAGGATAGAAATAAACAATTTATACCACATCGGTATCTGTTCATCATCATCATCATCAACATTTATTTATAAAGCGCCAGCAGATTCCGTTCACACTGTCTGCCCATAGCCAATCGCAGTATATTTACAGAACAAAAATATTTTTCCCATTTTTATGAAATGACAATATCCACTTTTATAAATACTTTTTTTTAAAAAAAAAAAAAAAAAAACATGATCTTCCGTACATGAAAAAGTTTAGTAGTATTTTATTTAACAAAAATATAAACTCATATAAAAAATGTTTTTGTTAAAATTTAAAAAAATCCATCTCATCTAGTCAGCACTCCTAGGTACATTCGTGAAAGTTCTTAGGTGAAAAAAAATAGAAGACAAGTAAATATTGTTTCAAACTGAGACATTTTCAAAGGAAAGACAAAGGCAGTATTGAATAAGGCGCACGCACACACAAATGTTGCAAATCCATCTGATCGAACGACAATTACTTACAGGCATTTGAAGTACCCATTTTCATTGTATACTCCTTTTGTCGTGACCAGAGGAACTTTTGCTTCTGTCTAAGGATGAATCATTGCTGGATATGCAGTGTAAAGGTCACTTTTATGTTTTTGTACACCGATGTACACTTGTCCCAGGGGGGTTATCAGTAAATAGAGAATTAATAAATATCATCAAAAAGAAAAGAAAACACAACCAGAACCCTTGCATACACAAGACACATTTATAAATGTTCCCTCTGTGCATGCCTGATAATTTTCAAACTTCTCCAAATGCAAAATAGTTTAATTGGGTCTGTGCCAGGGGCGAGTTGTTTGATAACTATCGGGTCCCAAAAATAATATATGTTCAGGCGCTATAATTTAAATTACCAAGTCCCTTCAACAGGGTTTTACCATTTGAAGGGTGGGAAGGAGTTTGGGAAAAACGTTACTAGATTTCTCCTTTATATATCTTTTAGATCTGTATGCCTATCTCCATATATCTTATGTATTTATATTACTACATATTATCCATTCCTATATACATACATAATTTTAGTGAGTTATCTGCATTATTATCCCCTTCCTTTCATTCCACTTCTGTCTTCTTATGTCATGTGACCAAACTTTGCATTCATGATTTTAAATAAAATGTGGACCTGAAGAGAAATGGATATTTCTCAAGCAGCGATTGTTAATGAAAAACAACCACATAAGCAATATGCACGACGATAAGGTGTATATGTATGTATTATGCCAGATAAACATAGTTGGCTGAAGATAAAACATACATATACCCACATTGCACACTGTTGATAAGCAAGTCAATATGTATGTACATCCATTAGGCTTGGGGAAGCTTAGTCCCTTGTAAATGGAGGACATCACAATACTGTGTTTAGAAAAATGAATATTAAATAAAGATATGTATATATATATATATATATATATATATATATTATAAAGGCATATATTTAATAACAGTAACCTTTACATTCAAGTTTGAAGTGTCATAACTACAAATCAATGTGCCCCATCAAAAATGTGTCTCCAAGCCACTCCCAATTCCTGGACAGAACAGACACTCGATTGTGGAACATGTTGCTCTATTGGCCAGTAAATAGTTTAATTATGGCTATAACGGAGTGTGAAAGGGCTATTTTGAGGTTGTCGTGGACTCCATTAACATGTTAGCTGCTGTTATACCCACTATTGCACCCATGAAAAAAATACATTTAGGAGAACAGTCTCTGTGGCAGCAGTAGGGGAAACTATACCTAGTAGAACCTTGTTCATATTTTTCTCCTGGATATACTTTTATTTTCAAATGTTTTTGTTCAGAAAATAACGTTAACCACGTGATAAGAAACTCAGCACATAAAAGGAGCAGTCCCTTATGGTACTTACAGACATACCTGAAACTACTATGCCTAGTATGTGATTGTGTAACAGATGTGAGTTCACATTTAATGGTACAGCGTTGTTGACTATCAAATGAACTGTGTTGAGCAATGGACATATCCAAATCTACATGTAGAAAAACTCAGCACTCAGACTATGTAAACACAATTGTCTATTTTCAAGTATTTTGTAGATTTTTATGTTTTCATTCACTCTCTTGTTGTTAATAACAAGAAAGTATTTTAATATTGTTTATGTGTCATGAATTGCAGTACAGAGACTTGCTGTTCCTATTCATTATGTGAGTTAGAGATCAAGGCTTGGTTACCCAATTGTATGCAAGCATTTACAGCTTGCTAAATATCAAGGACAACAAACTCAGCTATACATTAATAGCATTAGGTCATACAGTAGCATAAACCTATCAACCTATAAACAGTAAACATATCAACATTCATACCAGTGATGAATGAAAGAATATTCCATGACTACCCAGACCCAAACATGGGCATTAATACCTTAGTAAAAATGCATTGCCGTTGCCAAATGTCTATAAATTTACTGTAAGTAAAGTTTTCAAAAAAAGCCGACCTTATCCATCAGTTAGAATGTAACATAAAAAGTGTTCAGTACAATTATGACATCTTACTGTCACTATTAAACTACACAGAGCACACGCCACAGCAGAAGTTTGCAACCAGCGTTGGATGTCCCATATTTCACATTTTTAAACCTCTTTGCACTTTTTTGCTCTTACAATTTTATTTTCTTGTATATTCACAGAATAATGAGGCCATATACATATATGTAAAATCGCCATTAAAAAGAATTGTAAGGGTCGAAAGCCCTACACAGCACAGAATAATTGCACACACAAACTTTGGAATCTGCTGGGTCTAGTGGATTGTTTCTGGCCAGGCAGGCGTCCTAGTGAATAGATATTACATTTCAATGCACTTTTTACGTGATCAAATTATATTAAATAGCAGGGTTAAGAATGATTGTTAATTAAAAGAAGTAAAAGAAAAAAACATTACAATGAAGTTACCATTAAGACAACTGTTTCATGACGAGTTGCATATCGCAAAAGTAATGTCTGGTCTTTTTATCCCTATGTTATCAGGATATACACCCGATTCACATAATATTACTGTGAAAAACAGAATAGAACCGCAGCAATTTATTCCAATGGGTGGTTTTTAAGAAACTGGCAATTTAAAACTGTTGGGTGTTATTTAGTGCTATATGAAATGAAATGATCCCATTTCTCAAATGACAGTGTCTGCGAGAAGAAGTGAATAGCCTCTAAGGGTAATTGTCTCCTGATGATATTTCCATTAGACTCAGTCTTGGGCTCTAATGACATTCAGTTGGCTGGGCTGAAAATAAAAAGAAATCAAACACAAAACTCAGCATTTAACAAGTTAATTTGAGTTGCAGGGCTCTATGTCCTATAGTCCCTATTCATTGTGGATTGTGAAGTGGCTGGAATGACAAGACCACGTCTAACAAAAGCTCTGCGGAGAACTTGTCTTTTTGTCTCAACCTTCAGCTGTTAAACAACTGCTCATTAACCCCTGCGCTGCCGGCGGAGCCAGGAAACCAACCATTATAGGGGTTAAAGGGACATCACTGGACCAACACACACAACTAATTACACGTAAACAAAAATAATATCTGCTCTAAAGGGTGAAATACACACTGTCCCCGAACTGATCGGTCACGCTTGTGTAATGTACTGGTATCCGTGTAGAATGAATGACATTAACCTTTCAGAATAAAGATTCTGCGCCCATGCATATTTGCGCGTATTTACCTTTTTGCAACCTATTTTTTGCATATATATATATATAAATATAAATATAAATATATATATATATATATATATATATATATATATATATATATATATATATATATATATATATATATCAGACACTTATGTATGTTTGCTCTTGGTTATATTTTGAAATAATGTACAAGCAAATGCATTTGTTCCATGTCCATTTACAATAAAAAAAAGTACAACTAAAACAACCTCGGTTACATTATAAACGTTAATATTTACAAATAAATATTATGTGCTATAAAGCAATATAGATGCACTGAGTAATAGTATAATAATAAAAACACTGTACAATGTTCATAGCATATAGTGTGTCGTATTATATTGCGCGATTGTTAATCTACGGTAGTAAAGATTTTCGTGTAAACAAATAATATATAATGTATATTAATATATAGATAGAGATATAGATATATCTACATCTATCTATACATCTACATATATTTATATCTCTACATATATATATATATATATATATATATATATATATATATATATATATAAATATATATAGGTATATAAATATATATACATTCACACACAAGCGTGAAATTTGCCGTAAATAGGGTAGAAACGTACCTGGACATTGTGTTTTATATGTTGAGATACATTTGCTTGTTATTCTAATTTGATTCACAATGCTGACAGTTTTAAAAAAAATGTAAAGCAAAAAATCCTATCTTCTCAGTCTCCATGCAATCAGCATACAGAACACAATTACTTCCTGCCTTTAAACTAGCAGCAAATGAGGTTTACTATCCTGTCGCCTTTGACGTTCACATTTGCAGATGTTTATAGATTTTCAGATGTGTAAGTGCTTCATCTTAAATTTAAGTAAAGCACAAGAGCTGCAGGATTGAAGCAATCTGCTTGGCAACTTCTATTCTAAATCAGTCAATCAATCGGCATCTTATCAGCACTTGTCTTTTGGTAATGTTAGGATATGTGCGACACTTTTGGTTCAGCAACACATTTTATTAGGGAACTTCACCTTGCGGGGAGACAAAAACAATATTAAAGCGTGATCAGTGTTTTATTACTTGTACAATTATACGGAAACTATGATGTCCTGGTTTTTGTTCAATTCCTTTGTTCAAATTCTCACTCACCTCCTCTCGTGGTCTGTGAATAATCCAAATGACACATAAAGACAATAAGCAACATGAACATAATTTACAACAATAAGATAAGCTATATGAAACAAACCTACCGTACACATCCAGGCTCCAAGTGAATCCCATACTGGGCTGTTGTGATGTGACTGCAATGGAAAGGATTTTCCTGGAAGGAAAGAAGGTACTTAAACTTCATGAGGAGACAAGAGGTTGGTGTCAAGGCATATACTCAATCCTTTTAATTGTTGGCTGGATCAGCCTCACTGTGGGCTGCTTTTCCCCCACTTTATAGTGGTATTATAATGTTATCTATGTTTTTCTGCATCTTATGTTTGTACATGTTTGTAAATAGACACAAAATTGTATGTATGGCTTTGTGTATATAGCCACACACAATCTATTCTGAATATTCTGCGTCTCCGTGTGTGTGTGTGTATATATACATATATATATATATATATATATATATATATATATATATATACATATATATATATATATATATATATATATATACATATATATACACACACACACACATATATATATATATATATATATATATATACATATATATGCATATTAGATACAAACTACAACTATATATGCTAAATACACACGTTATATATATATATATATATATATATATATATATATATATACAATATATATATATATATATATATATATACAATATATATATGTGTATCTATACATTATAAATATATATATATATATATATATATATATATATATATATATATATATAAAAACATGTGTATATATAATTGTTGTTTGTATCTTATACTATCGATGATGTGCTGTGATACTGCCCATCGGCTACTAGCTTCATATGCACATTCACAGTCATACCCGTGATATTTAGGGAAGGGAATTCTAAACACTGAGATAGTATGCTGATACGTCGTTCTGTCTGTATGTACTAAATATGCGATACGGTGATGATCTGTACAAAATAGAGCTGAGGGCATTCTCTTTGGAAACAAGTAATAGAGCCTAGACAAGTGTCATTACATGGAGTTGAATTGATACTGGTAGTATTTTCAGCATTGAAAAGGAATTTCCCATGTCTCCCACAGCAGATACGAGTCTATGAGCTGGACAAAGACGTCCTTGGGAGATGAAGGATCGTTCAATCCTGCTGCAGATGGCAGATGATCTGTACACTGCCAGCCTCGCCCCGCCAGTCAGCTGCACACACCGATCACGGAAAGCATGCCTGGTAGATGGATACGACAAATATTCAGGTTTTACAGTTCATTCCTGTAATAGGAATCTGATGCAGAATGTAACGAAATAGTTTGTTTATAATTATCAAACCGCCCAATATATGCACTGTACTATTTTACCCTTAGAAAACATAAAACGTGTAGATATCATATACACACCCTTCTGAAAGCTATTGCATATGTTAATGGAATTAATTTATAAAGATCATCAGAAATTCAAACACAAAAAATTAAACAACTTCCTGAAGTATTTTTTCTTCAATTCTATTAGCCTAGCCAACAGCCTGGTTTGTAATATGATTTATTATTTTTTAATCTCACCATGCAGGTCAAGTAGGATTTCTTGCCTTGAGATCGGAAATAGTTAACCACTTTCCAGCCTGATTAATGTCAAGCTGTATGAAGAATGTTCTAAATATGCATATACTGAAGTGTTTTTTTTTCCAATCCAATCACCTGTCTCTATCACTGCAATAAAAAGCCTTTGGGGTGGTATTGAACTGTAAACAACTATGGTGTGGTCCTATTTACAAGACAACATGCTCTACTTGTCAGATGGTTAGAGCATATTAATAGGTATTGTATTATACTCATGGTTTGTTGAGTGCTTGGGAATATGAGGAGTTTAAGGTGTCATACTACTTTGGTTTCCATGGAGTACTTTTAAGACAATTCCTTTACATACAGAAAAGGTTTTCCCCTTTTTTATTACCAATTGCTGCAAAACTACTGCCTTTGGGTTATAGCATTCTGACAGGTCTAAATGAATTAATAGAGAACAAGTGTACCATTCTCATAATGAGTTGAACGCAAATTTTGGCACATAATCAGCTTTTTATTACTCCTGCGCAAGCTCGCAAAGCAATGGCTCCAAAACTAGTAGTTTGTGCGCATGCACAGATGTATAAAAGTGTATTATATTCCAAGGAACGCAATTTGCATTCAATTCTACATGAGCCCCATAGTATTCTAAGAAAACAAACATGGAGTGTGAGAGGTCACCACATTGGTAGCATAGGGCATAACAACACAGTATATACCATATCCTTATTGAATAACATAATGCAATATAATGCAATGGACCCTTACTTAATTAAATTGCGTAAATGGCTATTCTAAATACAATTAGCTTCCCTAAGTAACGTCCATTACTTAACGTTTTAAGGAAGCCTCTGACAGTACTTGGCAATTTCTACACATGCACAGGACTAAGTATATTAGTATTACTCTGGCGTTACTTAAATAATAAGTTTTGCTGCATATTTAGAACTCTTTGGACCTCATTTAGAGTCAGACGCAAAGTCTGTTTTAGGTGCATCAAACAGAAAAACACTATCACGCATGTGCAGCAAGCATCATATCCGCCTGCATCTTGGACGCAATTAACACTTGTGACAGCTTGCGACTCACTACAAGAGAATGGGAGGAATGCGGAATTGTGAAGGTGTGACCATGTAAATAAATCCTAGTTGCAGTGAGGCGCAGACGCAACACACGTCAAAAAAGGGCTAAAGCTGTGTGGCAGGAATTAGTTGGCGCAAGCGGATAGCTAGCTGCAGGAACTGCTCGCAGATCAGTAGGGTATTACAAGTGGGATGCGACTGGGGTTGCATGCCACTCGTAATACCCTACCAAGCTGTGGCACACTCCCACTCCTACACTTCTTAAACTGACTTTGCGTCCAACTCTAAAGGAGGTCCTTTAACAGCAGTGGGTCACTTTCACATGTGTGAAACTCAGGCCCGGCGCTCCCATTAGACAAGGTTAGGCACTTGCCTAGGGCGCCGGGCTCTGGAGGGCACCTGGAGGGCGCCACAGAATGAAAATTACTTTAAAACTGTGCGGCGACCGCTAACCATACCTTCCTCGGCCGCCGCACAGCATTCAGATACATCCACGGGGAGGGGGGAAGAGGCTATTGCTCACCACCGCCGCCTCTCTGCTCTGTCTCCTCCCCTCCACTCACTGACTGTCGGGCCGTGACATCATCATCACGGCCCGACAGTGTCAGTGAGTGGAGGGGAGCAGACGGAGCAGAGAGGCGGTGGTGTTGAGGCAAGGTAAGGAAAGACGTGGGGAGGAGGGAGCCGATTTTCAAAGTGTTCCTGCGGGGTGGGGGGCGCCGATTTTTGCAGGGGGGGGCACTGATTTTGACAAAGTGCCTAGGGCGCCATGGACCCTAGCACCAGCCCTGGTGAAACTGATTCTCTCTCTCTCTACTTCCTCAGTGCTATGTGATTAAAGAGAAGGGTTGTGATGTTCTGGTGTAGCAGCAACCGCCATAGCTTTCGAAATGGCAATATCTTAAGGAACTACTGGAAAGACCTCTACATAGAAATCTCATAGAAAGCATAGAAATCTCAGCAGAACAGGTCTTCAGTGAAATGACAGAATCTGTTTAGTTTGGTGACTTCACTCAAGAATGGAACCAAGGACTTGTGACATCTATGCTATAAAAGTGGGGACCATCTGGCCACTATAAAGGGATCTGTGTCAGAATCCAGCTGGAAAAATTGCTTAGCAGTATCTTGAACAAGAGAATACTCACTGTCAGGCTCCGTCCAGGCACTGTAGCTGCCAGGGACGCCTTCCTATTTCCCCCTGAGCACGTCCCGTTGGTAGGGAAGGGGACGCTCCTTCCTGTTTTTGGCCTGGCAGTGCGGGCGCAGGAGCAGAACCATTGCGTCTCCATTGCCAAGCAACGGAGGCGCCTGTTGCTCCAATTTTGACCCAGTTCTGCCTGTGCTTTCGGATCTCCCAGTGACTGCATACTTCTTCTGGTTTTGACCCCTGGCTTCCGGACTCCAATTTTGCCTGTTCCTTCTGTACCGTTATTGCCCGTACGGTGTGACCTCGGACTGCACAACAACGTTCCCCTGTTACTTTGCTGGTAGCTAATTGGGATGGCCGCAACCTGCACGTCTCTTGCAGCGAACTCCAAACTCCCTTGCGGGGGTCCCTGGCGAAGACCAGAGGCGTGTTAGACTCCACACCTCCTAGCTTAGCAGCGCTAATACCAGCTGGTAAGACCTTCAGGACTAACAAGTCCGTGACACTCACCTTCCTTACATGGCAGAATGCATTGAGTAAAAGCCAAGCAGGATTCATGCCAAACCATACCTCAACAAAGCACATCCTTAAAGATGTAAGGGGGCCTATCATGACACCCAGGCCTATTCTTTAAAGGGACATACAATACACAAAAAAGATAGGGTAATACGGCGCTGATCTCTTGCACATAGAGATTATACCAACGGGAAAATTCTTGAATAAAAGTGTATTCCCATTAAACACTAGTGCACAAATAATGGCAAATAACAACTTCATTTTATACAGTCCCACAGATGACACTTCTTCCAATCTTCAAAAAAAAGTCCACTGTTATACTTGATGTTGCTAGGGGATAAATGAAATGGTGTTTAGGTAACATGAGTAGATATCCTCAAATATAAAGGAAACAATGATAGTGTAGTATTTCCGAATATTAAATGCTTAAATTGTTTGTTTGAGAGGCATGTTGGTATCAGTAGCTGCTGGGGAGTGCTGGTGCTGTATTGTCATTTGAAAGCTTCTGGGGAACCTCTTGGCCATAAATAAATTTGCATAACTCGTGTCGGCAGGTGAGAGTTAAGCGCCGTATTGCCATATCTTTTCTGTATATTGTATGTGCTTTTGAAGGGTATTTGGGTGGAACCCTTATTAATATAGGTATTGGCTGCATTTTTTTTGTGTACGGCTAGTCACTACTATATTTATTCGTATATCTATTCTTTAAAGGGTTGTCAACTTTTGGACAATCTTAATTAATCCTGATACTTATGCATAGCAAACAGGGGGCTTTCCCTGGGACCCACCTTTTATCTCAATCAGAGCTGACTTGCTAGTAACTGTGCTTGTTTTCCCTGAAGCAACATACACTACAATCTATTCATAGTGCTTCAATAGAACTTTGTGGATAAACTTCAACGGAGCTCTATCTAAGTGCTATGGGTGGACAGAGTTCTTTGCTACTGAAAATAGAAGAAAGAGTCTGTACCAATGTTCCCTCTAATCTGAGCAACCTGGAAAAAAAGAGTTAAAAGAAGATTTTAATGAAGACTTCACCCTCATGGGTCCCATTTAAAATCTACAGGATATTTTCTTGCATGTTGAACTTTTAACACTATAATTTTTAGTTTGCTGAGCTCAGAGGGAAGAGTGCTTAGAGCAGAGGTTCCCAGAGTGTGTGGATGAAGGAGGGCACAGATTGTGTGGATGTAGGAGGGCACATAGTGTGTGGATGAAGGAGGGCACAGAGTGTGTGGATGAAGGGGGCACAGTGTAATCGTGAAGGGGCACAGTGTGATGATTTTTGTACATGTTGTTGTTTTATTTTGTTTGATCTTATTCCTTTTAGTATTAGCTGTAAATTATTCTTTGACAGAAATATAATTGAAAAAAATATATTAAAATATTCTTTTCCCTTGGATTTATGTGTATTATTTTTGCAAACAACTTACTAAGTATTTCTGTCCTGACCTAAATACTTATTATGTTATTTTGACACAACTACTTATAAAACGGTACTGCTTGGTAATTATTTTTGAGGGTTGCCTTGAAAAAATTATGGAGACTCTCAGGGAGCCGCGAACTGAAGACGTTTGGGAACCACTGGCTTAGAGCATTACAGGCAAAACCCAGCACTATCCATCGTAAGCACGAAAATAAAAGTAATGATGTTGGAGAGAAAAAACAGAAAATTGAGAAATAGAGCCTTAAATTAAATGCCAATAATGTAAAATGTATATTTAAATGTATGGTGAACAAATAATATTTTAAATGATATTTAAGTCACTCTGGTGGTACAGTGCATCCGGCAAGCCCCTGCGGTATAAGCTACCGCTCCCCATTGCCCAGGGTGGGGAACAGAGTCAGGAAATCTCACAGGAGCTCCAGCCAGGCTTCACACGACGCGCAAGAGAGACGGGCTGGATGTATTTGTGCTGCTGCACTCTGAGTCACAAAGTGGGGATCGGAAGGATGGAGCAACAGAGCCTCTTCTCATAATGATAGAAGAATTGAAATGAATTCAGAAGATGTGCGGCCTCTGGTAGATCCAGACAGCAATGCTCCGCATCAAAGCTTAAACAGCTCGAGTAGGGGCAACCAGGAAACTGTCACCCCAGGATCTGGACACCAGCCTCCTTGAACTCCTGGATGTTTATTTGGGCAGGAGATTCAAAGATTAAATCTCCCAGCCCAGACTTAGTGGAACCAAGATAGACAAGGGGCTGGCAGGTCCAATCAAAGTGAAGGGGGGCCCCACCAATCAGAAGGAAGGAGGGTCTGGGCTATACTAATCCCCCTTGCCCTGAAAGACCTGAAAAATACTCATCAGCTCTCTTCCCAAACAAAAAGTCCATGAAAATAATTTAATCAACTGCAAAAAAGGAAGCAGTCATTAATAGAAAGTTACAGGGGCTCGTGTACAGTTGGACAGAATTTCTGTGTAAAACAGACATTGCAACCCATAAAAAACATGTCTTACATTGGTATGTTGAGCTGGACACATCTAAGATGACGGTCATCACTATCAGTTCGTAGTGCCAACACACCCTTACACTACCCTTCCTTCCTAGTTCCACCTCTTTAATCGTAAGTAGCTGCAAGCGCAAGATGCGTGTCAGACTTCATACGGCTGCAAACGTAACTAGTGTATTGGAGGCATGCGCAGAAGCCAGGCCACCGAGAGAGAGGGGGGGCGGATACAAATTACCCGGGCCCAGACCTTACTAGATGCCAGGTGAACAGGTCATGTGACTGTAGTGGTCACATGGTACACAGTGATGGTGGGCTGCTGGAGATCTTTCCATCCTGTGTGCTGTGCAGTGGAGAAGAAGGTAAGTAAAAGGTGTCGTGGAGAGCGGGCATGTGTGACTAAAGGTGCTTGGCAAAGAGGGGGCATGTGTAACTAAAGGTGCTGGGCATAGAAGGGGCATGTGAGACTATAGGTGGTGGGCAGAGAAGGGGCATGTGAGACTATAGGTGCTAGGCAGAGAAGGGGCATGTGTGACTAAAGGTGCTGGGCAGAGGGGAGGCAAGTGTGATTAAATCTGTGGGCAGAGAGGTGCATGTGTGATTAAAGCATGTGGGCAGAGGTGCATTTTTCTTTAGGAGGGTGGCCTATTATTTTTCACCTGCTAGACACGCCCCTAACAATGCACAGTCACGCCCCCAATGGTACAAGCACTCCCACTTTTGCACCGCTGCAATTTTTTTTACCATGCTCAACTATAAGGGGGGCCCCATGAAGTTGCTGTGCCGGGGCCCTGAATTCCTCTTGGCAGCCCTGCGCAGAAGCTAAAAAAAGTGTATTATACACTGAAAATGCAGTTTGTGTCCAACTCTACTGTTTTTCTATTTGCAGTTTCCATTTTTTAAAGTCGTGTGTGCAAAGGCAGAATTAATATGTACAGAAAGCCCCAGTACTCTCATATAAATCTCTTTTTTTTATGGCGCAGAGATAAATATGGATCAGCTGTCAAAATTCATTCTTTTGATTCTTAAAAAATGGTAATTTTTTTTTTTTTGTTAAAAACCAAACAAACGTAGACCTGGAACCTGCCTGTACACACAGCAATACCTTTTTCTTAAGTGATTTTTTTTAACCTAATTAGCTTTCTTATTTTGAATTATGGATTGATTTTATTACTTGATTTAACACACGGGTGTTCTTTACCTTTCAAAGTGCCTGAGAATGCATTTTAAATGCTCCCCGCAACCTACTCTGAGCCATTCTGTCCCTTCCTCAGCTATCACACTTATTTAATGCAGAATGGAGTGAAGTGTGACACCAATCACTTATACTTCCTCCTGCAGACAAATCATTAGCAGGGTGGTGACTGGCATCATCAGTAGAGGTGAAAGGAAAAGAGTAGAAGTATCTTCCTTCTCCTATGCCCCATCTACCCAGGCTGTCAATCATATTGCTGCTATAGTAATGACTGCAGGAGAAAGAGTAGGTGATTGGTGCCACACTGCAGTTCCTCCTGTAATTGCAAGAGCAGGCCAGGGGCTAAAACACAGCCTCGTCTCTGCCACCTTTACAATTGTGCCACGTGAGTAAACAAAATTCTTAGTCTCTGCTTTTGGGAAAGGGTCACTGACTAAGGAGATATATATAAACACTTAGAAACTCACTCCACTGTCCCTGTGTCAGGATTCCCAATATAAAATCACAAAAAACAGCGTAATGAATGAAGTGGTTTTTATTAAACACCGGTTACAAAGGTTTCAAGATGCAGTACGGTAGGGTATAGCAGAAATGGCAAAAGAACTCAGTAAATAACATATGCAGAAGGCGATGATGTGCAGAACTTTATCACAAGGTAGTGGAGATGATGCACTAGGTGTGACAGTATGCGGACACAGGATGCGATGGTGATGATCTGCTGATAGATGTGCTGGAGACTCAGAGAACAGGTAGCACTAATCTGCAGAGCATTACCACAGGATAGTGGAGTAGAAACAGTGGCTGAGATGATCTGCGGATAGAAGTGCTGGAGACTCAGAAAACAGGTAGCAATAATCTGTAGAGCGTTACCACAGGGTCTGTATGTATGTGAGACTAGACTCTGTGGGTCTCATTTAGAATTAAGAATAAATACAGTTAAAAGGTGCAAAATGTATTTAGGGTGCTTGGAAAAATGAATTGAGGTGGAGGGTGCTGGAAGAGAAATGATGTAAAGATCCTGAGGAAGAAATTAATTGAGGGTGTTGGGTAGAAATGAGCTTATGGAAGGGTGCTGGGAGATAAATTAACTAAAGGGGTGGGTGCTGAGGGGAAATTAATCGAAGGTACTGGGGAGAAATTGCTGATGGGAGGGTTATGGGAGATAAATGAACTGAGGCGGTGGGTGCCAGGAACTAATTAATTGAGGATGCCGGGGAGAAAACAACTGAGGGGTGGATGTTGGAGGAGAAATGATTTAAGGGGAGGATGTTGGAAGAAAATACATTTTTTGGTGCTGGGTAGATTAAGAGTAAGGTTGCTGGGGGATAAATTAATTGGGAGGGAGCGTACATTTACCAAGGGGCGGGTCATGAATTGATCTGTGTGCGGGGATAGACGCACGGAGCATCTTGACTTGTTGAAGCAGCGGTCCATTCATGTGAGGAATGCTGAGCACAGTGGCCGCTGTCTCCTCAAGTCAAGAGGCAAAGAGGCATATCCTGATCATTTAGAATAAAGTCACTGTATCATATAACTTATGTGTACATTTGAAAAATATCACTATGTTCTATTAGATTATCATGTTGTCCATTTTAGAAAATACTTTATTATTAAAAGTCCATATACATTTTATAGTTCCAAATTTCCTGATGTGATTTTATAATAATGAGGAAAACAGCAGTATCGCTATTTGAAAAGGTGCTTCTCTTTACTGAGTTCAATCATCATCATTTATATAGCGCCAACAAATTCTGTAGCGCTTCTAAATTTGGAACAAACACAGTTATAAAACAATTCATAAGGTCAAGTTACATTCATTGCATATTGGTCAAGCCAGAATGCAGAGTTAATGAATGCCTAGTGTGCCATATGATTCAGTCACATAGCAATGTTGGTCAAGGGCTCAAAGGGTTGTAGTTGTCACGGCAATAGGGTTTCTTGAGTGTGTCTCAGGACCCCTGGGGCTAGCTGTGGCAGGAGTGTAGTGGAAACTGGGAGGCCGGATGAATGCCTTGTTAATAGAGCTTGCTCTAATCCCGTATACTGGAAGTTAGGAGGTGGAATGCTGGACTGAACTCCGTACTGAAATAAATGCCTGGAATCTGGAGCTGATAGACTGGAACCTGGACTAAGGAACAGGGGAGACCTGAACCCACGACCAGAGATCAGAACCTCCAAGAACTCAGACACTCATGCAAATATAGTACCACAACGGGGACTGGGAAGACTCAGAACTCAGGCAGAGGATATACAGGTGTGGCAACCTCCTGAACAGACTAAGCCTGAACTGCCACTGGACAACTCAGAACCTGGTTTAGGCCTGGAACTGAAAGCCGATACCCCGAGACACAGAAATGGCTCCAGAAGGTGGATGACTCAGAACAACAACCTACTACCTGTCAGGTTTGCCGTGAGAATGGACCCACCCTCTGGTATTGGCACCGCTACATCGGGAGATGCAGAGTCTAAACATGCCCCTGGTTTTCACCAGGGACTTCCACAAGGAGCTTTGGATTTCACGGCAGAGGCACACAGGTCGCGGCCCTCCCAGGTAGCTACCAGAGAAGTGAAGAGGTAGACAAAGTCGTACAATCCGGAAAATAGATCAAGGGAGCAGGCAGAGTCAGGGAAGCCGAGGTCAAAGCAGAAGATCCAAGTCTGAAATGAAATCTAAAGAAGGGTCAGGCAAGCCGGGTCAATACCAAAAACAGTCAGGAGCAGATAGATATATATATATATGGAGCTGGAGCACAGGGGAAACCTTGATACTCTGGCACCCTTCTGGTGCCAGAGTCTCCCTTAAATAGACAAGGATGATGCCTTATTGGTGGCCTAGCAACGGGACGTGAGGATGCAGAGTAGGAAGGTGCCCGTCCTTACAGTGCATGGACGGCGCCTGACAATGCCCCTCCCTCTCCCCAAGAAGGAAAATCCTTAGAAGAAAGTCTCTTTAGAAAAGCAGACAAGAGACGGGGGCATGAAGATCCTCTTCGTTCACCCAGGATCTTTCTTCAGGTCCGAAGCCTTTCCAGTGGACCAGATACTGAGAGTTTCCATTAAGTCGACGAACATCCAGGATGCGACTGATCTCATACTCCTCACCATCCGTAGATGGAACGAGGGGGGGCTGGGAGGGAATATTTGTAAATTTGTTAAGCACTAGAGGTTTCAACAGAGAGATGTGAAATGTATTGTGAACCTTAAGAGAGGGGGGAAGGAGAAGTCTGTAAGTAACGAAATTAATGGCTTGGGTAACAGGAAAGGGACCAATAAATCGAGGAGCCAACTTCAAGGACGGTACCCGTAGTCTGAGATTTTGAGTGGAGAACCTTTGTCCCCAGGTAGAAGAGCAGGAACCATCTTCCGGTTCTGGTCAGCAGAAAGTTTATATTGTTGAGAGGATTTCAATAAATTTTCTCAAGCAGAAGTCCAAATATAACCCAAATCATGGACAAGCGAGCGTGCAGCAAGGACTGTAAAAATCTGAGAAGAGGAAACATCTGTTAGTATGGGATGAGAACCAAAGACTGTGTAGAAGGGAGAAAAGCCAGAAGCGCTATGAACGTGTAATTATGAGCAAATTCAGCCCATGGGAAAAGCTTACTCCATTGTTGGAGCAAAAACAACGGAGAAATATCTCGAGATCTGAGTTCACACACTCGGTGTGGCCATTGGTCTGCAGGTGATAGCCTGAGGAAAACTTTAGCTCAACTCCCAAGTCTTTACAAAAGGCGCTCCAAAAGCGTGAAATGAATTGGACTCCGCGGTTAGATACAATCTCTCGTGGACATCCGTGGAGATAGAAGATTTCTTTAAAAAAACTTGAGCAAGCTTGGGGGCAGAGGGTAACCTGTTCAATGGAACAAAGTGGGCCATTTTAGAAAATCTATCGCCCACCACCCAAATAGTATTGTAACCATTGCTGAGGGGGAGGTCGGAGATAAAATCCATAGAGAGGCAGACCCATGGACGTTCCTGGGTAGGGAGAGGAGAAAGTAAACCGGCTGGAGGATGTCTGGAAGATTTACTTTGAGCACAGACTGTACAGGCAGCGACGAATTCACGGGTATCAGACCGAATATCTGGCCACCAATAATGTCGGGATAGCAAGGCAATCGTTTTCTTACAACCAGCATGACCTGCAAATTTAGAGGAGTGGACCCGGCGAAGAGCCTTCAGACAGCGATGCGGGTCCAAGTAAGAACAACCAGCAGGTGAAGTCTTAGAGGCAGTTTTAGTAATGGCCACAATGCTGGAGGGCTCAAGGATAGGCCGAGGTTCGGAGACAAAGGACAGGTCAGATTCATCAAAGGACCGGGACAAGGCATCCGCACGGAAATTCTGGACACAAGATCGATAGGTGAACCTCAAATTAAAGTGACTAAAGAACGAAGACCAGCGAGCTTGTCGAGGGTTTAGACAGCGGGCATCTCGTAAGTAAGGCTCTTGTGGTCGGTGAGTACCGTGACTGGATGGATGCCTCCTTCAAGGAGGTGATGCCACTCTTCCAAAGCAGATTTGATGGCAAGCAACTCTTTGTCCCCAATACCATAGTTACGCTTGGATGGAGAAAATTTCCGGGAGAACAAGCCACAGGGACAAAAAGAGCTGGCAGAGGATTCCTGTGCAAGTACTGCTCCCACGCCAACGGAAGAGACCTCCACCTCGAGGAAAAAGGGCTTCTCCTGGTTAGGCTGGACTAGAACAAGGGCCAGAGAAAATGCTTCCTTTAGAGCCTCAAATGCAGTGATAGCCTCAGGAGTCCACAACCTCGGATTAGCCAACCTTCAGGTGAGGGCGGTAATGGGGGCAATCAGAGTGGAGAATTGCCTAATAAATTGTCTATAATAGTTGGCGAAGCCGATGAAGCGTTACACCGCCTTTAAGCCTAGGGGTCTAGGCCAATTGAGAATCGCAGACAACTTTTCAGGATCCATCTGCAAACCAGAGCCGGAGACGATGTACTCCAGGAATGTAATCTGTGAGACCTCGAATACACATTTTTCTAGCTTGCAGAACAACCAGTTAGTTCGAAGACAGTTAAGTACTTCCTTAATGTGAGCGCGGTGAGAGACGAGATCCGGAGAGAAAATCAAGATGTCGTCCAGGTATACCACCACAGAGATGTAAAGGAGGTCTTGGATGAATTCATTGATGAAGGACTAGAAGACTGCCGGGGCATTACAAAGCCCAAAGGGCATAACAAGATACTTAAAATGTCCCTCACGGGTACAAAAAGCAGTCTTCCATTCGTCACCCTCGCAAATGCGAATAAGGTTATAGGCTCCCCTGAAATCCAGTTTGGAGAAGATCTTAGAGCCACTGATCTGATTGAAAAAATCGGTGAGAAGAGTAAGAGGGTACCGGTTCTTGATGGCAATGGCATTCAGTTGCCGATTGTCGATGCAGGGGCGCAGGGTTCCATCCTTTTTCTTGACAAAAAAGAACCCAGCACAAGCCGAGGAGGAAGATGTATGTAGGTGCAGGTTTGTTGATGGCCTTGTATGTTAGTAGAAGTATTTTATATTGGATTCGGTAAAAACAAGCAACGAATATAGAGACTGACAGAGTGGCAGAGAAAGAATGATTTGCAAAGAAAATCAATCTAGCCACTGCTTGCAAAATAGATAGTAGGGATGAGAGTCTGACATCTGTATCTCTTATTACACATTCAATATCATCTAAAAGTGCATTAATTCAAGAGCAATTAATTACTACTGGAACATTCTTAATAAATATCCAAAATCTTCACTGTCACATTTGCAGAGCAATTATACCACATAAATGAATGAAAATCACTACTCCCAGGTGAGGCCAAAATGGGTAAATGAAAAGTTAAAAACCCAGTATCCTGGAATACATACTAGACTTTTCCCAAATTCATTAACTGTAAGAACGAATATAGTCACCAGGATTCAATTTACTATAAGGCACTATCAAAAAACAACATTGAAAAAGCTGCTAATAACTCCTCTGAGCATGACTCTGATGTCCTTCCTACATCTCCAAAAAAAAACATTCTGTGAAGGAAAATGTAATTTACATGCAAAGTGAAACCAATACCACAAATAAAGCACCAGGAAAGTTACCAATTCAAGAAATAAAAGCTATTCATTATGTAAAAGAGACACACACAGAAATGTTCTACAAAACACCGCTGTTAACCAATAAAAGAGCTGCTATTCTGTTTGAACATAAAATGCAGGAGTCTCAGCTCAACACATTTGCAAATATGATAAGGATATATGATAAGCCACAGGGTCATACTTAAGAACATCTCATTAAAAGTATATAACATCAGAGATGGTGCAAAATTCAACTGTTTATGTTGAGTGAAAATGGCTAGTCTAGGTCCACTAGCGCAAATCGAGGCACATGATGCTACCAAAAAGGCTTTGCACCTGGGCTGTTTTGCCTTTAGTAAACAAGCCTGATTAAATCTCTTAGATTGATTACTATACAACCAGATCTGTGGCCAATTGAGCCCCATAAATACAGGGTCAGAT
Source organism: Mixophyes australis (assembly GCA_036250195.1). NCBI lineage: Eukaryota > Metazoa > Chordata > Amphibia > Anura > Limnodynastidae > Mixophyes > Mixophyes australis. Next base: position 319,890,705 of record JAVHZZ010000003.1, read on the forward strand.
AGGGCAGATCTTGTTGTTCAGGAGTCGGGCTAAATGACTAGAGTGCAAAGTACCCTTCTAAATGGTTGGCCAAACAGAATTTCTGTTTTGCCAAAACTAGTATGAACACATCATATTTCGATTATTCATAACAATCACTTGGCTGGTCAAAAAAGTATTTTCTGGTCAATTTAGTTGAAGATGACCTTGCTTGACTGGCATCTGGTTCAAAATATTTCTGTTTTCACTGTGCAAAAAAGATTTCTAATTGACATTATTAAAGTAATTCTATCGTTTTCAAATAAGCATTGCCCAAGCGATTGTATTGTGTTTCCAACGCACAAAGTAATTTATTTTAGCAGATGTAAAGTTTAACAGTTCAATACATGATTATAATACAGTAAAACCAATACCAAAAGATATATACATACCGCGCTCGCATTGCGCTCCCACGGGTACCAGTGAACAGTATATCACTCTAGAATACTGTGGTCAGAGTAGACTGAAGCTAGTGGGAGTGCAGCTATGATTATATACATTCAGTGTTACAGAGAGAACAATGTAGATGACGTGGCTTGCTTCTATAGGTCCAGACTTCAGGTGGGTCCAGGGTAAACAGGTCATAGGCTAGATCAAACAACCCCCTCAAAGGCTGAGGGTCAACATTCCAGATGATTCTCCCGCCCAGAAACCAGTTACAACTAGTCCATTAGCATTTTACAGTTTGGTATCACTCTGACTATTTATTCCCTAACATCAATAACTAGAGTATGGAATATGCGATCTCTTCGGCGAATGAACCGGACAGCTGCCGATGAATAGGGGATTAAAATGGTATCAGACATGACACATTTCCTATAACCTGAACCTAAAATAACACTGAAGTGTACATATAATCATAATATATAAACTAATAATAAACTAAATACTATCTGCTCATAAATCACTGTACAACGGAACCAATATGAATATGAATTATATAATTAACTAAATGTTGTAATGCGAGTGTGTGTGCGTACTTTACCGTGCGATCGCAGTATGCCACGTGTAGCGTGGCATACTGAATTCAATCGCACAATAAAACAATATTAACCAATATACTTTCGTTCATTCAATTATACGACTTCGACAGACATGGTCACCAGTAGTGTACCAACTTTGCTCTAGTACTGACTCATCTCAGTGGGCACTGTAGTATTCACCAAGGACCTCTACAAGCAGGCAGAGCCGTAACTTAGAATTCTAGCGCCCGGGGTGAGAAAGACAAATGTTGCCCCCCTAGCCTTCAATTTTAACCAAATTAACCTAAAATATTCCTAAACTGCGCCCCCCTTCAGTGTTGCGCCCTGGGCGGTTGCACCTATCGCACAGCCCTAGTTACAGCCCTGCAAGCAGGTATGTATTAGCCACAGAATGCCCACAGATCGCAACCCCTCAAGCATGCCCTACTAGATGCTATGTATGTAGAAGAGGCACCATAAAAAAAATGTACCTATGTGCATATGTTGAGTCAGACACACCCCAAGCGTATATATGTGGCTTGACAGTGTCCATACTAAAAGCTTTAGTTGCATTACCCTATTTATACATAATATAATAATGTAAGGAAATCCACAAGAGAGAATTACACAAGAGAGAATTTAGTCTTGACATTGTTATCAATAAATGTGAAAGTACCATTTTCCATATAAATGAAATTAAATACAAACACCTCAACTACATCTATTATATTAAAAAGTTTCCCAAGTGCTCTAAAGATGCAGCCCCACACATAAATAAAAGTGCCACCCCACTTTGAAATATACAAATGAAAGAATATGTGTACATAACTTGACATACAATAGTAAAAATCCCAGATTTTATATGTTCAGCTCAAACTATATTAGTAATCTTAGAATTTGGGTGGTGCACCCAGACACTAAACCATATGCTGTTCATGTCTCAAAGCCAATGCCAAATGCCAATGAGCGTTTCCCATACTCGCTTTATCCAGGAAAAGCGGTGGCATCCGCCTCGCTATGCAACATGAATGATCTCTAATTTATTGTTAAAATACCACCTTATTCTTATTATATCTAGCGCAGATCCACCTACTTTATATTAGTTTATAAGCAAGAGGAATGGAATATATGCTGGTCTGGGAACAAACACAATCACCTTGCAGGGTTCCAATCCGTAAGCTGCTGTGAACGTTACACAGCAGCTACATGATTATATACTGATAGCAACTTGAATTAAGGACTGTAGGTATATTAGACAGTCCAACAATGAACAAAAAAACAAGAAAACTGTCCTTGTGCAGATAACTTAAATACAACTGAAGTAATTAATTGGAACCAGTAAAATTAATATTATCAGTGATACTGATCTGCCAAATAAAGCAATGACATTACTGTGATTACTTTGATGACCTTATCAGACTACTCCAGTAATACTCATGAACTTGAATGAATATATGTGGTTGAAATATGTTTATTAATTATGACAATTTTATTGTAAACAATAAATGGAGATTTGAATGGCATTATCTTTATTATAAACAATCAAAGAAGAATTGAATAACAAACCAAAGTACCAATATAGGATATCATAATATTCAATATACAACATCGCGAGGCACGGGAATCCTTTTCTCTCTCTCTCTTATTCAAATAAAGGATAAAAAATGTTAATTGTTATAAATAATTCACTGAGTGCCTCACATTTGACATGTTTCTCTTTCTCCTGAGCTTTGGTAAATAACAACATTTTTGCTCATTTAATTTACAAATATAGACAATCAAATAGACAAGCCGAAGGGGGAGTGGGATTAAAGTGGGATTGAAGAGGAAAGGGAAAGAGGGTACAGGGGGATGGGGTAAAGGGGGAATTAGGTGATCTTGGATAAAGAGTGTGAACTCAGTGTGTTAAAGAAGAAGTATGTACAAATCTTGTCGGTGGAAAGGGGTAAAAGCATGTCATGCGTAATGGTCTAAGTATATAGAATTTTAGGAGGTAAAGTATGATTTGTATGTTAGGGTATCTTTAATTCTAGTCATGGGAACCATATGGCTGTAAACTCCTGAAGTCTATCCAACCCCGCCACAGTAATTTCAATATTATTTTTAATATAATACCTCCAGCTCTCTTTTTTTGCCCTTTATAAATTAAATGGGAGTTTTCTTTCCTGCAGTAATCCAAATGTCAATTAAATAACAGACAGTCGCGACTTGATATAATATATCCACGCTAATGATTTAAGTACTGTCAGCTGGAGGGGCAGTATGCAATCAGCCAATCAGAAGTGGCTAGATAGTGCTGCTGATAGTCATCATTATTATCACATATCATTGCACCAGTCCTACAGTACCCTCAAAAAAATCCACCTCCTAAAAGGCGAATCTGGGGATGCATCCATGTCTAACTGTGTATTAGTAGTTATGTGAACATGCCCCTTACTATACTCTGCTTATCCTTGCCTGCCCCCATTCTGCCTCTCCATGCACAAGGGACACAAGTTAAGAATACGCATAAGCCTTTATACGGACGTATGCAAACACATTTTTTATGTGTTTGTGCAGTACAGAAATGCATCTTACACAAACAACTTATACATAAAACTCTATATGAGCCCCTTCGTCTTTTCATTTTTCACTCTACAATATTTTCTAATTATTTCCTAATTTTCAATCACCGCCTGTGAGAGGTTAGGTTTATTTCATTTTTACACATTTGAATTTGATTAACAGACTTGTTGGTCTTGATCCAGAAATTGAAAGTGACTGCAAGTTAACACATGTGACTGATGGGAAAACTGCACAACCCCCCCCCCCCCCCCAATCAAAATATTTCCAGCGTATTTCTCTGGATGGCTTACCATTTCTCTACAAAACTGTTGTAATATATATTTTTTATATCTGGGGTAATTAATAAAGGTTACTGCACCACACTATTTCAGATCCATCCGATTGCTTTTACAGTGTAAACATGTTAGCCAGCATTCTTTCCACCTCCTACTGTTCTAAGCCTCATAAATGAATTCTGTGCACTGCTTAGAACAATGAACTAAAAATCCCACTATCCTTTTATTTTTAGATTGCTTGGATAAAAGGTAATACATTCCTACAACTATGTAATTATTCACATCTTCTGTAACATATAGAATAGATTGTAAACTCAGGCCTCAGTATTCTCTTTGCTGTACACTATGGCCATCTGCTAAATGGATCATATTGCAAGCCAGCAACAAAATGTTTTACACCAAGTATAGGGCAAAGGATGATTTGGAATTGATATACAGATACCTTGATTACACTTAATTTCCTAAAATATAGTTTTACTATCATTAAGTAACAGGGGTGTTAAAGTAGCCTTTAATAAGAAAATAATCTGAAGAAGAATTACAGTGAGTACACTAGTTTTGATATGCATACCAGTCGTAATCCTTATAGGGTGAAAATGTTGTAGCCATACAAGTTTATAGTGCTATTACAACAGTTTGAGATTCAGGGGTTTTCTACCTCTGAGTAACATAAGTATAATAAATGGAAATATTAAACACAATTGAGAAAAGTATTTAAACATAATTTATTGCTATGTATATTTCATCATCATCATCATCATCATTTATTTATATAGCGCCAGCAAATTCTGTAGTGCTTTACAATTGAGAACAAACAATAATAAAACAATACTGGGTAATACATACAGACAGAATGATACGAGGGCCCTACTTGCAAGCTTACACTCTCCATAATGAAAACGGTACCAAGATCATTTGTACTATTCCAGTGTCACTGTGCAGTGACGCATGCAGGGGGGGTTTCTGAGTCTCTAGAAACCCCCCCTGCGCTAACTAAGTGGCCACTGTCCTATACAGCAGCCGCGGCGCTGTCAAAGAAGCGTCCGCGGCGGTGCTGTATTGTATACAGCACCGCCGCAGACACTTCTTAGACAGCGCCGTGGCTGCTGTTTAGGACAGCGCTGGCGAAACGGAGCTGCTGCGCATGCGCAGCAGCTCTCTCGGTTTTTTTTTGTTTGTTTGTTTTTTTTCGGGTCGGCGGGGAGAAACCCCCCTTCCCCGACAATCCTCCGTGCGCCCCTGCTGTGATCATCCGTAGAGTACTTCTTATTACTAAGAGTGCTTTTGCATGTAGTGAATTATTGTGAGGCAGTAAAAATCATTTATGCAAGTGCAAAAGATGCTCTTCTCACAGTGACAATAGCATTTGTTCCCGTTTGTGTGTAAATGTGCCTAATTTTGAGCAACATGTACTTATTTTGCATTTGATACCTTCTGATGGGTGTAACTGAATGGATTTGGGAGTCAATTGCTGAGTGCAAGTTAAGCACATGGGTTAGTTGCAAACCAGGCTGTGGCCTAAGCCTTTAAATGGATGAAAGTTGGATGAAGACACTTTTGCACAGATAACACCCCATTTTAACACATACCCTTTCTGCATAAGCCCTCTGTACACAGAGACTTCTTGTACAAAGATTTCCCCTATTACATAGAAAGCCCCCCATTCACCACTTTCCTTCTCCAGTGGTGCCTTCACTATAGTTGCCATCTGTCTCTTATTTGTACGAAAGTCCCAGGTTTTAAAGATTTGTATCTGGAAATGTCCAAATTTTTCAATATTGACTGACTGCATATTAAAATAATAATTCTGAATGTTAGATGGAATTCTTAACATCTATTTCTATTCTCTGTAATACTGAAAATATGTATTTTAAATGCAAAAAACAGTTCAGCAAGTGTCCTGGTAAATATTTTAAAATGTTGGCATGTATGAAATTGCCCCCCCCCCTCTTCTCTTGCCTTACCACAGTACATTTACTGACAGTTCATAATTTTTTTTATCTATCACTAAGAAAAAATAGATGTCAGTAGAAATCTCACATTTTTCTGTCTATACTATGTTACAGAGATAAAGCAATTATTTGAAGAGGCTGTAGAGCTGCGTACAGACCTATGCAATTATACTTCAGATGAAGTTTCTCTAAAGATTTCACCAATGATTGCAAGTCCCGATGAGCACGCCGATTCATACGTACACAAGCTTTCTTTCTTCCTGTAGATGTAGATGCTATGAGTTCCGAAGCACTGGCCTGTACCCAGCACCCCCCTAAAAACACCCTTTCAATGCTGTGCACATCAGTGGCAGGTGTTTGTGGCATCCATTCGCTGCTGCTCCAGTAGTGAGAAGGACTTACGTCCCAACTTTCCGTCCAACAGTATAAAGCTGCTTTGATCGTGACAATGGAACAGGGTTCTCAAATCAGGACTGTCCCACCTAAATCGGCATAGTCAGGAAGTATGGGAAGCCATGATGGTGAAGCGATGGGCTCCTAACAAAGGTCATACTTCCCAACTTTCTGGAGTTGGTGTCCAGGAGCCTGCCTGGGGCAGGTGGGCGTGCGGGGGTCGGGGCTCCAAAATGGAGTCATTTTGGACCCGCCCCTGTGAAATAATGACGCAAAACGCGTCATTTTATAACAGGGGGCGGGGCCAAATGCTGCGATTCCCGGAGAATCTCAGCATTTTGGCCCTAATTCTGCCCACTTCACTAGGAAGTGGGCAGATGCGGGAGATTGCCACACTCTTCTGGGAGTTCGTGAGACTCGCCAGAAATGCGGGAGTCTCCCGGAATCAAGTATGACTAAGATAAAGTGACTGAGGACAGCAGAAAGTATAAATCAGGGTTTGCTAACACAGGTTTTTAGACCACTAATATATTGGTGCTTTATAAATAAAGGATAATAATAACAATAATCCTGTTGAACTACAATTCCCATCATGCACCAAACCCATAGGTTGTCTGGGACTTGAAGTTTTCTCAGCAGCTGGGGAGCCACAGATTACCTTCCTGTAATGCCAGTCTTGGGCACAGAAACAACCGTTCCTTACAGGAAATACAACACAACCACAGAGCAACAACACATCGTGTCATGTGACTGGCTACTAAGGCACACGTGACGAGTACTTGCGTCTCCGGGTACTATGGTTACAAGCGGCCATGACACTTTGTGTTGCATTATGGGGTGAGAATCCCACAGCTAACATTCTGCTGCATAGAGAGAGAGCGGTGTCCGGTGTAACCGGGCGGGGGAGGGCATGGCGTCTACTGAAGGGTTTCATGCGGGACCTGAGTTTGATGATAAGATCGAGAAACTGAAACGTAACATGATGGACTGGTGAGTCCTGGGAGGAGCTAAGTGACCGGGAGACTTGAGTTCACTTACTAGTGACTAACACTGCATGACCGGCAGCACGGTGTCACCCTACCATCCCTAATTGCATGATCTGATCATATCACCGGTGACCTGTTATTTCACTGCCACAGTCCTGACACCCCTCTCCCATCTGCCTCTATTCGGTCCTCTCAAAATGCCCCTATTCTGTGTCCTATATTAAACAAGGACATTAAGCACATTTTTTTTATGTGAAGTGTGCTCACAATTAGTAAGTTTTGTATTTATTTAATGTTTAATTTTGGTTGATACCTGCTGCCTGGTAATGTTTTGCCCACCTTCTAGTTTTCCATTTGTAGAGTTTACCATTTTTTTTTAATTCTGCATTTTTCCTCTCGATATAGCGAGACCTTTCAATTGGCTCTCAAAATGATTTCTTTCTCTCCACAATTTATAAAGGCATTCACCATTTATTTTAGTACATGTTTTATTGCTGTGTGGTGCCATGCATGCGTTGAATCAGGGCCATAACTAGGGCTGTGCTATAGGGGCGACTGCTCAGGGTGCAATGCTGAATTGGGGTGCAGTTTATGAATATATTTGGTTCATTTGGTTAAAATTGAGGGCTATGGGGGCGACATCTTTCTTTCTCGCCCCAGGTGCTAAAATTTTACGTTTAGGGCTCTGCTTATGATAAATTGCATCTGAAAGTTCAGTGATGTGTGGGAGTAAAATGGGTCATAGTTTTTGTAACAAATTATTTAATTAAAAGTATAAATTTTGTTTTATTTTTTTAAATCTTCCAGTGAAATAAAAAGAATGGCATTGGAAACAAAACTGTCTCAATGCAGCTCATCTAGTGCACATTTGTAAGTATGCTGTGTAAACCTGTGTGTCAAGGAGATTTTAATATTTGTTTTGTGTGTCAGTAGTCTAATTTGTACTACCTGCATTAAATGTAGCAATCTACAATATTTAAAATACATTTTACTTATTAACACTTATAACTTCCTTTACTAATCAGGGGGTTTCCAATCATCAGGCTACAACATGGAGGAAGTGTGTGATTTTTATTTTTATTTTTTAACGTGTCCAATGAGCTGTTTGAGCTCAGCAGGTAAACAGCTGGTTATAAAAGCTCTTCAAAATGTTAGCAGGGAATTCAGTTGTGCATGAAGTCCCGTTGGAGCCTTGCATGATGTGCGTTTGCGTGCATTTTCATGTTTAGTGCTGTGACGTCCTGCAGATCCTCATAACACAAGGCTCTAATGGGACTTTGCACCCAGTTAAATTCCCCCCTTAGTGTTTTTCATGTTAACAGGAAAACCACTATCTTTAAAATAACAATGTTGGCATGCAACTTTACAACTCTCCCCTTCTATACTATCCTGTGTAACTAACTGTCTTTCAGCTCCACATGGATGTCCCAACGCCATCGAAAGCTCAGCATGTCCAGAACAAAGCTTATTATCTTCCCTCCTGCTAGAATCACCACCTCCCCTCAAATATCAGTAACACCGCAGTTTCCTTAGTTTCCCAAGCCCGCTGCCTTGGTGTCGCACTTGACTCCGCCATCTGCCTTATTCGTCGCATCCCAGTCCTGTTGACTCCACCTTAAAAACATTACCAGAATATGCCCTTTTCTTAATCAACATGGTACCTAAACTCTTGACTGCTGCAGCCCCATGCTATCTGGCATTCCCAACACCGATATATCCACACTTCAATCCATCCTAAATGCTGCTGCAATACTGATCTTCCTCTCTCACTGCTCCACATCTGCTCCACCACTTTGCAAATTCATACACTGTCTCCCTGTGTCCTCCAGAATCCAATTGAAATTACTCACCCTTACTTACAAAGCCCTCAACACCACCCCTTCATACATCTCAAATCTCATATCAAAATACTCTCCCTCCCATCCTCTTAGATCTACCTCTGACCCACGCCGTGTCTCGTCTCTCGTAACCACCTCTTGCTTCCGCCTACAAGACTTTTCCCGTGTTGCTCCCCACTTATGCAATTCCCTACCATGCCCAATCAGGCTTTCCCACAGCTTTCCAATCTTTAGACGCTCTCACAAAACCCACCTCTTCTTTTTTTTTTTTTTTTTTTTTTTAGACCTTGCCTTATCCCCGATAGTATTATTCGTACTAATATACCCTCGCAACCGTCCCAATCTCCACTCTAAGCTATATTTGCTCCTCTTATTTTAGCTGTGCCCTCTTCCACTTGGAGTATAAGCTCTATAATGAACAGGGTTCTCCATACCCTTTGTTTTCATGTCTGCATTAATTATGTCTGCCTTGTATGTCCCTATTTTATGTATGTCCTGTTTTCCCTACTGTGTAGTGCTGCGGAGTACTGTGGCACCTTACAAATCTACGATAATAATTATGCAACTTTTTAAAAGCTGCCAGATCAGGAAATCTGCTAGTGTGAAACCATCTAGGCAAAACTCATTCATTTCAATAGAATATTTAGCCCCCTAAGATGTACTAGTATACCATTCTCTCCGTCTACGGCTGAAGCATTGGAATATAACGCTTATGAGCCCTAGTGGGTTGTCCTGTGAGATGCCACACTGACCAGATCAAGTGATTATTTAAAAGCACATACAGCTCAGTGGGAGAAACAATGCAGCCCTGGTAGATTTATTGCTTGATCTTGTCAGTTATACAGCAAAACGTTTTCAGAAATCTTTCTGAAGTGCTCCGATGGGTCCCAGCTGTAATGAAGGTTGAGGACCACTGACCTAGAGGATGGGACAGATAGCATGCTAATCATATTTATTTATATAAATATACACAGTTCATTATTTATTTTTTGTTTTGGTTATAATATTTAGGTAATAAACAGACTTTCTGTATGTTTTGGTTGTGTATATATTTGTTTTTCACTTGTCTTCTGTAGTATATCAGGCAATCTTTTCTTTTTTTTCTTTTTTTTTTTAAGAGCAATAAGGGTATTGATGGAGCGAGGGTATAATGTTAAACATTCACTGTAGTTCAAAGTAACTTATGTTTTCTATCAATATCAAAAAGCCTGTAACTCCACTGTAAGAGAAAATTATTCAGATTTTTGTTGTTGTGTGTAATCGGTTTTGATTGAGAAAAAAATGCAGCAGATGAAACAAAGGACAACGGTAATTTCTTGGACAAATATTCCAATCCATCCGCAAAGTTCAAACAATAGAAATCAAATAACGGGTTACAAACATACAGACAAATTACAAGGTAATAAAGGAAGGGAAGAGAAGAAGGGTGAGAAATGGAAAGAAGGAGAGGAAACCAGGGAGTGGTGGAAGAACAGGGACTCCTCAGGGTATCTCAGTAAATCAAATATAAGTAGAACATCAAAGGCAAATGTACGTACCACACTCACCACTGAGAGCTCCTATCCAGATGGAGTCGAAATCCTAGTTCACCGGCCATAAGGGCGCGGTAAGAGGGAGATTCATTTAAGTCCGCGAAACCATAATGCAGTGTAATCAGAAAATTTCTCTGGCTACTCATGGTAAAACCATCCATAAGCCTATAGTAATCAAGCCGTCTAAACCACTCCATCACACTTGGGGGAGTAGGAGATCGTCAGTGTACTGGAATGACCGCTGTGGCGGCATTATTCAATGTCAGAGTAGTGATTTTTATTTTTTTTTATAGTGGGAAATGGAAACATCTGGAAGGTTAAATAACCAAATGTCTAGGCCCTCTGGTATAGGGCAACCTATAATTTCCACAGTGTGTTTTCTAACGTTATGCCAATAGGGGCTATGGCAGGGTAAGATCGCCAAATATAAAGAGGAGATCCTGGACCCAGCCCACACCTCCAACAGGAGCCCGAGACACCTGGGTGCATCTTACATAGTTGTTATGGGCACTTGTTCCAGGGAGAGAGGACCTTGTACTACGTCTCCACCATAGAGAGACTAGTAGAACTGGCTAGAGTGTGTTCGAATATTTTGGTCCAAAATCTGTTTAGGGTTTTGAGAGGTGCAGCACATGCCCTCAAAGCTAGAGAGGCTCTTACTTGATCCCACCATAAAGGCCTTAGTCTGTAAATAGTGTCTGGCTTACAGATATAACCAAAATTCTGATGAGGTAAGGGCAAGTTTTTCCTGCAGAAGAGAGAAGGTGCAAAAACTACCATTCGCTGCCAGTTGACCACCTTACCGGCAGACCATATCCCGAAAGCTCCTGCGCTAGTCCAGCGGGGGAGGGTGGGGCTGAATTAGCAATCAAGGGTGGTGAGAGGTGATAGTGGAGAATATGTAAACTTCAGGGTCTGTAATCTAGTCCAGCATTGAAGTATAGGATGGGATGAGTGTGAAAATGTAGGTAACCATGGGAGTATACAAGATGGAACGCCCATCACCTGACCCTCAATATGGATTGTGTAGAGGCAGCTGCCCTGGTCTATTCCAGAATTGTATTGAGGAGCGCGGCCTGGTAATAATTAGAAAATAGGAGCAGTTTGAGACTACCCTGCGACTTCTGCCCATAGAGATTGTCATGGTGAAATGTAGGAGGTTTCCCCGCCTAAACAATGTCACGAACTAGTCTTTGAACATTGAAAAAATATTTGGGAGAGATGTGAATTGAGAGGGTTTGAAGGAGAAACAAAAGCTTCAGCAGAGTGTTCATTTTAACTATGTTTATTCTCTCTAGGGAGGAGAAGCCTTGAGACCTCCCATGTCCAAATTCCATGCGGAATTTAGGAGTCGGGGTTGTTAAATTTGGCCTTATACAGGTTGGAGAGGTCCTTCGTTAGCAAAACACCAAGATATTTGTTGGGAGTGTGGTGCCAGGTGAAGGGAAAGAAATGTTCGAGTCCCTCTAATGTGCGTGATAGGATTTAAAGATGCAGGGCCATGGATTTGGTATAATTAATTTTGAAATTCTATAGTGAACGAAACCTCTTAAATTTGAGAATTATATTGGGCATTGAGATCACGGGGTTGGTGATTGTGGTCAAGAGATCATCCGCAAATAGGGCCAATTTATGTTCAGAAAATTTATTTTTAAATGTATTATTTTACAAAGTCAATGCAAATGAAATTGTTTTTTGTTTTTAAAGAGGACTTGTGCACTATTTATGTATGTGTGTGTGTGTTCTGCCATGTCCCTCTTTACAAAGGAGAGGTTTGCAAGCGGCGCAGGTCCGCTCCTAAGTCGTTCTTTTTTCCCCTCCATGGGCTGCTTTCTCATACTGAGTAATGCTTTATATGTGACTACTTCACAGCTCTCTGCCTCGCTAGAGCCAGAGGAGCTGTGAAGTAGCCACATTGGAGAGAGCGTATTAAGCATTACGCAGTTCACCTTATGAACCAGGTCAAGTGTTATCTCGGGCAAAAAGAGCCACAGCAGAACTCAGTTTTTATTATTCATGCATAGTGCACAAGACAGTATGCAATGTATAAATAAAATGGTAATTCTTTAAATAATGTACACTGTTGTAAAACAAAACAAGGTTTTTTTTAGGTTGTTTAAAGATTCTTGGTAATAAATATTTATTCCTTTTCCAAGAAATTATCTTAAGTATGTGAAGCTACAACATTCTTTGAGAGAACTCTGTGAGAAGGAGAAAAAAGCTCATCTTCGAAACCAGGCGTTCCTGCAGGAATTTTATGGCATTGAAACGTGTTTGCGTACGCTGATAACAGACTCCCGGCCATCTCCTCGTACAAAGGTAATATATAGGAAAGTGTTTTCTTTATCCATCATTTATTTGGCTTCATGGGAAAGAATTCCATCCTCACGGTTAAGAGTTAAAAAGGTTCTATGTAACGGCAGCCATGCAGAAATGGGAGCTAGATGAACAACATACTATTAAAAATAACACCAGGTTTATCCCCAGTTTAAACAGAACCCACATTGCATATGCATTTGCAAAAATGGGTGTGGTCTAAGGAAACAAACTCCCGGTTTTGAATGTCACTAATCCATTTTAAAAGTTTTGCGTATGATTCACATATTCCATTCACACTCCATCCCGTTCCCTGTGATCAGCCAATGACCATTGCCTCCTTCACTCCGATCACCTCATCCCACTCAAGAATCCAAGACTTCTCCCTGGCTGCCCCCCTCCACTGGAACGACCTCCCACGCCCCATCCGACTGTTCCCCAATTTGCGCACCTTCAAACAGGCACTTAAAACTCATCTGTTCCTCAAAGCCTACCAGCCATTCACCAAACCTTCTCTACATGCTTGATCTCCTCACCTCTACTCCCCTGTCGCCTCTTGCTCCTCTTGTGATTGATCCCCTTGTTCCTCCACCCTCCCTTTCGGATGTAAGCTCTTATGAGCAGGGCCCTCTTCCCTCCTGTCTGCCCTCCCTTTAGGATAAAAGCTCTTATGAGCAGGGCCCTCTTCCCTCCTGTCTGCCCTCCCTTTCGGATGTAAGCTCTTACTAGCAGGGTACTCTTCCCTCCTGTCTGCCCTCCCTTTCGGATGTAAGCTCTTACTAGCAGGGTACTCTTCCCTCCTGTCTGCCCTCCCTTTCGGATGTAAGCTCTTACTAGCAGGGTACTCTTCCCTCCTGTCTGCCCTCCCTTTAGGATGTAAGCTCTTATGAGCAGGGCCCTCTTCCCTCCTGTCTGCCCTCCCTTTCGGATGTAAGCTCTTACTAGCAGGGTACTCTTCCCTCCTGTCTGCCCTCCCTTTCGGATGTAAGCTCTTACGAGCAGGGCCCTCTTCCCTCCTGTCTCTCTTACCATTCTTCTCCTCCAACTCCACTGTACAAGCTCAGTTTGGAGCTATTGAAGAACTGAATTTTTTGCTTATTGCTGTGTACGGTTTTATTTTGTATGGTCCACTGTCTGTTTTCTGTATGACGCTGTCGGAAATCATGTGGCACTGTATGAATAAAGATTAATAATAATACTAATATGATTTCTTATTTTGTTATAAAGGAATATTTTTACGTAGAAATTGTACAGAAAGGCTTTATTTACATTCTATGAATGTCCCTGCGATAGTACAGCATTTTTACAGGACATTATTGTAAGGTGGCCGTTCTTGTCTTTCCATAAGAGACCTTCTAGGGCTCTTTCATTCACGTGGCTATTTAAGTTCATCATCTTAGATGGTACCATCCTAGAAACATAAAAGACATGTTTCTCAGTTTTCCTCCTGTTTTTTTCCCCTACCCTGGTACTGACCTTACTGTGCAGTCACCGGCTGTAACCAGTCCCTCTCCTTCCTTCAGTCCGTGTATTGGGAGCAAGATGACAGACTACATAAGCGATTTCATTCGAAGATCAAGAGAGGAAACGTTCGGCCTCACTGCCAGCCACAGTGTTCCAATACTCTCATTGCAGAGAGGGCAGCGGGTCACTTGTTTCACCATGCTTGTTACAGCAATAACTTATTGCAGAGCCTGGTCAGTAACTGGAGTTTCATGGGCCCATTACTATGGGTGATCTCCCCTGTCTTCTCTTTTATTTGTGTGTGCTGAAGAATCCTCCCTCACTCTGTACCTTACTTTCTTACCAGACATTGGGTTAGGGAGGAGGGTTATGGGAGGGAGTTAGAAGACAGGGAAATTGCATTTATTTTACTACAACAGTTATAACAAACCCAAAGGTTTTTTTGTGTAAATAGAAACACCTGCTCACCTTTTACAGTTTGTTCGATACGGAGTTACCTGTTATTATTTTGACACTGTAGGCCTGATTCTGAGTTGGACGTATGCCCGTTCTGATTATCATAAATTTTGCACCATGCATACTACAAAACAAGTTGCGGGCATATGCAGATTTGCTTGTATCTGACCCTTGCGTCTGCTTGCTACTGAAGATGTGGGACTGGAAGGGATGGGACAGTCCAATGTAGGTCGAGTACAGTAAGGACATGTTCTTGTTCCTGCGAACAGATGTAGACCTGCATGGAGACACATATATGCCTCTCAGTAGCCATGTTCCTGATGACTGTCACCAGCACTAGCTGGGTGCTTCTGATTGGCTGATTGCGGATTCACCTCTGAAGCTGATAGGGGCTTTCTTTGTTGATCGTGCATATATGATAAGATTTCGTGAGTGGATTTTAGCAAGAAAGAGAGTGATACGTGCTGTATTCAAGAGGCTTTTTACATTTTGCTCCAACTTTATAAGGAATACGTCTTTTGCTACCAAAACAAAAGTTTAATATTGAGTGTAAGCTTAAATGTTTGACTGACGTAAACCATGTACAAATATTACTGGTGCAGAGCTGCGCACATCTTGCGTTTCATCCAACTTTGCGTAATTGTGTCTTTTTGCGAGTGCATTCACAGCATTTTACGGTTGTTTTTTGTTTTGTTTTTTTGTTTTTTATCAAATGTGCTCAAACTCGGCTTCAGCCCTTATGTCATTCATCTGCCATCAGTTTTTAAATAACATTTTTGATCCAAGAGCCCACAAGTAGACTTATCCTTTAAGGACTAATGTAATTACATTTGGAGGAAACCTAAGTGGAATTAAAAAAAATAATCATATAAAACCCATTTTTATAAAATGTTTTACACCACCATAGTGGAATAATTTCAAAGAGCATTAGTTCTATGAGTTATTTCTGTGCTTCTTTATTGAATAAAGTATGTGTAACCTTTGATAAAGTCTTATGTAACCTTTGTCGTTTATATTAAGAGGTGCCTCGAAAACCCTTGCTCTGTAATAGTAAGATGTTGATTCACATGTACAATCTGATAATTAGTTGAGAATATTATATTAATGTTAGTTGGAGCCACAATGCTGCTTTCTGTGCAATCCTAGAAAATGTATGAGTATAGATCTGTGGTCCTGAACATTTTTGATGTTACAGACATGCCCTTCATGCAAATTCATTTTTATTGTGATGTACATCTATTAAAATATTGTAAAAATCATAAGCAAACACGAGTACTCTTTAAAAAAGACAAAGGCACATCTTTGGTAATATCTTAAGTTGAATGAAAATATAAGTTGCATACTACACACATTTACAAGACGCTGCCGGGAGTAACGAGAACTGTCTCACTTGAACATGACAGCTGTCAGGGACTGGATCGGTTTTAATCTGTATTTCTGAGATTTTAGTTGGCCACTTGAACTAGCTGATTGCACTGTAGTTTGGTGTGTGTGTGTGTGTGTGTGTAGACCAACAGTTGTTGTCGATTTAAAACTATCCAGTTGTTTGTTGAGCTAGATGCCTGTGTGAACAACCTCCAATGAATATACTTCCAATGTTTGGGTGCCTCTGTGAACAATGCAATGCAGTCATTTAGCCCAATTATTAAATTACGTGATCGGAAAAGTCAAAGGGCTAGATTTACTAAACTGCGGGTTTGAAAAGTGGAGATATTGCCTATAGCAACCAATCAGATTCTAGCTGTCATTTTGTAGAATGTACTAAATAAAAAACTAGAATCTGATTGGTTGCTATGGGCAACATCTCCACTTTTTCAAACCCGCAGTTTAGTAAATATACAAACAGCTGCATACAATCATGTGACCAGCTTAATCAGGTGGCAAATTTTGTCAAGGAAGATTATCCCACTCTTTGGCTTATCTACAACACTTTGAAAACATGTAGCAAAGGATAAGAAATCGTATTAATGAAATGTATATGTGAAGCTTTTCAGTTATTTTAAAAATGTAGCAATTTTGTTGTGATTTCACAGAGGTCTATGTGACCTCTGCATATGTATCAGCTTAAAAATAAATGTATGTATCATTATATTTTTAACAACAATGTTCATGTTGATTCAATCCTCTATAAACATTTCATATTCCATAGAAGTATACCCCCAATGCTTAGAGTCTATGTTCAGTACAACGAATGCAAAGATTAATATTTAAATATAATATGAATGAAAGGGAGATGCTATCTAGAAAGCAGCAAATCCCCCTGTGCACTGCTGCTAGCCATTAAGTAAGACTCCCTAAAACTGCCTCCTGTTTCTAAATAAAATGCAGAAGTCTTAGGAGTATGTTTACTATGCGTAGATCCGCCAATTTCCAGCACTTTGAAATCATTTTCTTCAAATGGCAATTTTATTAAAGACAAACCCCGATGGGCTTGATCTTTAAAAAAATTGCAGTTTTAAAAAATGACTTCAAAGCTCTGCATAGTAAAAATAACTCCTAGTATCTAATGAAAATAAAAAGTGCAAAAGTTTTGAAATGTACAGTGAATCATACAATGACTGTAGTAAAATTGCTTCTTTTATGATTAAAAAAAACCAAACAAAAGCTGGCCCATGAAGCAAACATTGACAATATAAAATAATTAAAGTAGGTGAGTCAGGCATATTTCACTCAACACTTGCTTACATAACTACATTCATTGTTGTTACTCATTAGAAACCTTTGTTGCTGCTAATGTTGTTGCCATGTCAACAAGGTCTAAAGTGTCATAAAGTCCTATTTGCTCTGCCAACTAACTAAACAAACTACATGGCAAAGGTACAATTTGAATTTCCAGAGCTGAATACTTGTACTTGACATTCACGTACTACAGCTGTTTTTGTTTTACTTTTCTTTTTATCGCTTTTCTTTTTTAAAAAAATAAATAATAAAACAATTGGGTTTTCTTTGTGCGATAACATGGTTGTCCAAAAGAAAATTAGGTTCTAGGGCCAAGGCTTGAAAAAAACGTAGCTGTGTAAACTCCATGCTGAACCCAAACACTATGGTGATCATTCAGGAGAGAATTGGCACATTGGGTAACATGTACCGCAGGCAGCTAGTACAAGAGCTGGGTAATGTGGGGAACTTTTACCCTGCCCAGGGATTTGTTTGCAGAAACTTAATACCAAACTCCAATTGTTTTCCATCATAAGCATGTTTTATAAAGTTAATTCTAAGCATTAAACAAAAGTTACCCAATATCTCGCTCTATGAAAACAACGAATTCTATCTTAGGTCACTGCAGGTCTACATGCTATGCTGCCTACAGAAATACCGTATGTCCTACATATTATCTTCCCCAGTTTATCCTTCCCAACAACTCTAATGGATTCCTAGCTTCCATTCTCCCGCTAGCTCTCTATGGTATCTGCTGCCTTTACCCAGCTCCCAATTTTAATGTCTAGAAGCAGAGTGATTCCTGAAGTTTGAAGGTTATAATGTCCACTTGAGTATGCTGTCCTCATGTTTCTACCATTGATGGATAGAAACACAGAGATGCCGTGTTTGCCCCATGGTGTATCTTGTTGTCTGTTTTCTTGACCATGTCTTTTGGTTCCCTTGAAACCAGGAAAGTGACAAAGTAGAGGCCACAATTATAGCATGGGGACGACTGTATCCTTATACATGAATGTGTGCTTCTGTCTGAATATTTTCTTTCCTGGGTGAGTGTGCCTAGATCTAACCCAGTCATATATAAGCAAATAATATAAATCATAAGTATGTTCGTTCCAGTTCTAATGATGCATGCACACACTGCTTATAGATGGTGTTCAAATGCATTCATGGAATGTTTTTGATAAATAATTGCATTCTCCAATCATATGATTTACACACACACAGTATGTGTAAAGCTTGCTAAACACATGGAAATTTCTTGGCCTGATTTGGTAGCTTAAAACCAGATTGCCCTAAAATCATTTAGTATGCGGATACAAAACGATTGCCTTGTCTGATTAGAATCCGACTAAATCATTGGTCATTTTCATCACGTCTGCCATCAACCTAATTGAACGTCTTATGTGTATACCTCCTTTTCATAAAGATTATGGGGTATATTTACTATGCGGTGCTTCCGTAGAACCGCCAATTTGAAGTCATTTTTTTAAAACGGCAATTCTATTAGACAATAAGGTGATGGGCTTTGTCTTTAATAAAAGTAACGTTTTAATAAAAGACTTCAGAGCGCCGGAAACTGGCAGATCTATGGAACCGCCGCTTAATAAATATACCCCTATGTTTCTTGAAATCCAGTTAAACGGCCTTCCAACTGAACAACCATATCTGTCCCACATGGCTACCCGTTTGTATGATAAACAGCATTAAATAATATTTCCACAAGTACATGGTTTTTTTAATGTTAATAAATACTTTAGATTCAACAATCGGAGATAAATATTCACAATTTTACAGGGCTTTTTTATTAGAATAATTCAAGAATACAAGAAATAGATTAGATTGTTCTGAAAACATTGCTACCTTACTTTTAAATAATAGGTATTCCATAGATCCTTAAGGCTTCTGTTCCCAGGTGAGACTGTTCAGTATGTAGAACTGAAACCTGATGAATTATCTGCAAAGGGATAATCCCAATACAAAAACCCAATCTGTCAAAATAGTGGTCCAAAGACTGTTGGCTGATATACTTTTTATACCCTTTAGCCATATATCCAATAATTTACATATAACCAACAAATGCATGCGATTGGTGATATTTGTTACATGATATTTGTTACATTTATTATATTGCATTGATATTTACCATGCATGAATAGCGTGTGATATAACTCTATTGATTAAATATCAATATGCCGTATTGGATTAGTGTTTTGTCCATTAAGTAGAAAACAAAAATATAAATCTGCCATAAATTCTGCTGTCAACCTGATACTCAGTAAAAAAAAAAGTGTGGGCTCTTGTTATCTATCCTTTCTTTGTGCTATATAAAAGTCACTGACCTTTGCCTTAGCAGGAACTGCTCTATACAGTACAATAACATCTCTTAAGTATGTGTAGAGTTGCTTGAATCCTTTTAACTCCTTCCACACCGTACAGCGCTAATAGCCCACGGCTCAAGTTACAATGACCAAAATGAACACTGATCTGGATGCGTGGCTGTCACATGACCAGATTGCTGTTATCTGGCCATTTAGGGGTATATTTACTAAGCTGCGGGTTTGAAAAAGTGAAGATGTTGCCTATGGCAACCAATCAGAGTCTAGCTTTCATTTTGTAGAAAGCACTAAATAAATGACAGCTAGAATCTGATTGGTTGCTATAGGCAACATCTCCACTTTTTCAAACCCGCAGTTTAGTAAATCTAGCCCTTAGTGTTTTTTTGTACATGTTGAGGTCTAATGTGTGTTCCACTTCTCCTCATCCTCGCAAGAAATTAAAGTTTTTGGACTCTTATTTAGACTAAAAACTATTTATTACGAATTATAATTACAGGTGTGACTTCATTCATTCTAATCGTAATCCAGCCGATTTATTTAAATTCTTTACAGGGACTCCCAACATCAATCTCTACTCGGTAACCATATTTGCAATGATCTTGTATATCCGTCTCTTTAACACACATTACAAAATCTTATTATATCGGGCCATGAAGCACAACAGAAGACCGCTATTTGGTTTGTTTGTTGTGTACATCATCCCCCCTCTTTTACAAGGGAGAGGAAACAGATTACATATCTGCAGGACTGTCAGAAAAAAAGTCTGACAGAAACAGCTGAAATGTATTGGGTTATGTATCTGTAGTAATGCAGGCCTCTAATCCCTCCTACTATCTCCATATAAATGATGCCGTTCAAGGCTATTGCTTCTTTCTTCACTTAAAAATAAATAAATAAATAAATAAAAAAATAAAAAAAAACCAGCAAAGCCCTTTCAGATGAAATGTCTAGAAACATGGCGTAATAACTTGGAGCATGCTGGCAAGTGTAGTCACTTGTGACTGCGTGAATCCCCCTCAGCAAGTCGATATTGTAATAAGCAAAACTGGTAACATCTCTCCATTATTCAGAGAAGCCAACAGCGTGCTTGTCCCTTAGGCTGCAGCATTCATTAAGAAAAGCTTACTGGGCTGAAAGCTGGAAACAGATGATAACAGGATATGATTTTCATATTTAATGCATCCCCTTGGAAGAGTATGTGTGCTGCAGATTGATAGAAGAATCTACTGCTACTTTAGTGAAAGACTTTCTAGTTTGCCCTATAGCTACCGATGGAATCATTCAGCCAAGAAATTACCTTTTCCTCTTTCTACCTGCTTTCTATATCTGCCAAGCAGGCAGCCTAGCTGCCAGTGAATTTTATTGTGCAGTTAACTGTTTGGTATTTAAGACTCTTATCAGAAAAGAAACAGAGGCCACATATTTTTTTTTAAGTAGGAATAAGGTTTGAGTCTTTCTTTTTTCTTTTTTTTTCTTTTTCCTTTTGGTATTTTAGCTGGCATAAATGTGTTTGCAGGAAGTTGTTTCTACAGTTATCCTTGCTCATGTCCTTCTGTATGGCTATTAAAACTTTGCGTGACTTTTGGTAGGTACGTTACAGTTGTGAAGTATGATTAGTTTCTCTGAAATCCAAGCATAGATCTTTTTATTCATGTAGGGGCCTCTTTAGTAGGGTGGGGGTAGGGGAGGCCTGGCAACTTGTAGCCCAGGGAGCAAGAGTCGCCTAATTTAATGGTAAAAAATGCAGGTGACCCAGGGCACTATGGGACCAGCCAAGGGGGCAGATGCCTCCTGCCCTCCAGCCCAGTCTGCCCCTGGGGGGGGGTGTAACAAAGCTGTCCTTGCGTTCCCTGCTGTCTCAGTGGCTGTGTCTCTAATTTTCTTGTTGTGAGTGTGCCTAGCAGATAGTACCTCTTTTTAGGTACACACACCCATAGTTTATATAGATGCTTCTGTCTAGGAAGGGCCTTGGTTTTAGCCAGTGCCAAGCCTCACTCTTCCCTGGCACTGAAGCTGGACTAATGACAGAGGTGGGTTTTTGCTCCTGAAATGAAGTGTGTGTTTTCAAGCTGGCAGCTTCCCACATTGCTGGTGGGCAGTGTGCCCTCTAGGATGAGCCATTTTGAGTTGAAAGTTAAAAACATAATCTGATGAGAACTTCATCTAGAAACATTGTATTGAGAATGAGCTGTTCAGTGCATCTCGGTATAACGGATGTTTGAAGTTCAGTTTTTAAGACCTATTTATCAACTTCTCTTAGAGGAAGCAATGTAGGGGGTAAATGGGAGAGGAAAACAAGGGGGGATTTACTAAAATAATGCTGGATGAAGTGGAATATGAATTATTGGTAATGTATATTTGCTTTTATTTATTTTGATTGTAAAGGATCTTGTAACCATTAAAAATGTCTTTAGGCTCTGAAAGGCAGATGTTCCATTTTTTATTTATTAAATTATACGGCACACATCACGTAACACTAATTATAGTCTGGTGCCCGACTAAGCAATATCTGAAACTTTTAATAGTGACACTGCACACAGGTTGTCTGCAAAGTTTATATTTCCTGCATCAACATTTAAGGACCCCTTTCTGAAGATATACACACTGAATGTAGGGATCAAACAACATTTAAAATAAAGTCTGACTCCTGTATCGCCTCCGGTCACATCCACACCTGGAAATATTCTTTTCCCATGCGGCCCCCCTTCACTGGAATGATCTCCCTTGTTCCATCCGTCTCTCTCCTACTCTGTGCTCCTTCAAACGTGCACTCAAAACTCACCTCTTTCTCAAAGCCTACCAACCATCCACTTAACCCCCTCATCTCCTTCGCTCGTTCCCCCTTCTCTCCCCCCTTGCCTCAACTGGCTCCCCTTGTGCCTGTTCTGTTTACCCTTCCTTAGGATGTAAGCTCGCATGAGCAGGGCCCTCTTCCCTCCTATCTCCTTTGCTGTTCTTCTACTTCGTGTTTATTGCATTAGCCTGCCTGGAGTTTCTGAAGTATTGGTATTTTTTGTTTATTGTTGTGTACTGTTTCACCCTGTATAGTCTACTGTTTGTACTGTGCTGCGGAAATCTTGTTGCTCCTAACAAATAAATGATAATAATAATAATAATAATACGCCTAAAACTATACATTGTAAACAACTAATGTGGAAGGTGTATGTGTTTTTAAATTGAGGCCTTCTCAGTATCTCACTGTGGGTTAAATAAATTACCTGGGGAAATAGTGGGTGAAAGATACACCTTTTTTTATACCTATAAAACACACAGCTTGATAGAAAATATGTGACAATAACAAAGGGTTCACTGTACGGCCAGCTACACATTCCTGAACTTCACCAACATCTGTGTCTCAAGTCACTCCAATGCACTATGGTCTTTATTCCTCTACAAATGTAGAAGGGACTGAGATCAATGTCCTCCTGCTTTTCACGTCCACAAAGAAATCACTGTCCGCGGAGGCATCTATGTCCACACAGGCAAAATCCACAGGAGTAATGACTCTGTCAGCACTGTCCTGAAGAGAGTCTCCCTGTGCCTTTTATTTGTGTCTTTTTCATGACTCATATTCTCACCAGGCGCTGCCCTTGGACCTCCCCGAGTTGTCCTCTTACTTGCAGGCATCCTGCTGTGTGTGTGCCTCCAGCATGTCTGCTAACTTGGATACGATTCAGTGGGACGCCTGCTGATAGATACAACTGCCAGGAATCATACTGCAGTACTCAAACAAAAGGCATGTTTGCACAATAGTAGCAGTGTGTAAAACATTTAAGAATATACAATAGACAGAAAGTGCATACATACATATATGTTTACACTCTAAATTTCAAGCAATATTAAACACTGTTTGGACATGAAGGGGTGTCCAGCAAGCTAAACTCCTATTTCCAAGGTCCTGATACCCTATGTCCAGGGCCTGATCAACCACTAGGCTGACCAGGCTGCAGCCTGGGGCGCTGGGTCCCGGGGGGCGCTGCACTGTGGGTATTTTTTTATTTTTTTTTACTTTTTTTTTTTCTTCATTCATTTTTTTTTGGGGTGGGGGAGGGGGGTCGCCACTGTAAATCGCCGCGGGGGGGGGGGGGATCGCCACGGGGGGGTGGAGGGCTCGACGATCAAAAGCATTGGTGGTCAGTGGTTAGCAACACACAGCCAATCGCCAGGCTGCCTGTTGCTGTGCAGCAGACAGGAAGCAGGACGTCTTCACTTCCTATCTGCTGATCTGAGGAGAGGAGCGACGCTGGCACAACTACAGGTAAGTGAAGGGGGGAACTGCCCTGCATATCTATAGGGGGGGGGGAACTGCCCTGCATATCTATAGGGAGGGGGGGAACTGCCCTGCATATCTATAGGGAGGGAGGGGGAACTGCCCTGCATATCTATAGGGAGGGGGGGGAACTGCCCTGCATATCTATAGGGAGGGGGGGGAACTGCCCTGCATATCTATAGGGAGGGGGGGAACTGCCCTGCATATCTATAGGGAGGGGGGGAACTGCCCTGCATATCTATAGGGAGGGGGGGGGGGAACTGCCCTGCATATCTATAAGGAGGGGGGGAACTGCCCTGCATATCTATAGGGAGGGGGAGAACTGCCCTGCATATCTATAGGGAGGGGGAACTGCCCTGCATATCTATAGGAAGGGGGGGGGAACTACCCTGCATATCTATAGGGAGGGGGGGAACTACCCTGCATATCTATAGGGAGGGGGGGGGGACTACCCTGCATATCTATAGGGAGGGAGAGGGGTGACTGTCATGCATATGTATAGGGAGGGAGAGGGGGACTGTCATACAAATCTATAGGGTGGGAGGGGGGGGGCTGCCATGAAAATCTATAGGGAGGTAGAGAGGTTGATATGTATGAAGGAGGGCAGAGGAGGGGGCTGATATATGTGACTGGGGGAGTTTTGATGTGACGGGGGGGGGGGGGGATAGCTACAGAGTGGAGGTAAGGAATATAGCTGCAAGGGGGATGGATGCAGGGTGGGAGGTAAAGAAAATGGCTGCAGCAGGGGTTAAGGAAAATGGCTGTGGGGGGGGGGGTTGTGGTTAAGGAAAATGGCTGCAGGGGGTATTTAAAAAATAGAGCAGCTTTGGGGGGCAGAATCTCATGATTGTGTGGTGGTCACATGGGTGGTCTCAGCAATCACTAGAATACTAAATATTAGTGAGATGGGGCTGGTAGAGGTTTGTATTTGATTGACAACAAATATTCAGATATTGCTTATATATGCCTGTCCAATGGGGTACTTTTAGCTGGCCATAATGGAGTGTTTTGTTTTCACTAAAGGGCCCAATCATTCAGGGTTTGCATTATAATACATTTTTGCATTTTCAAAAAAGGACGCCAACTTTCCAGAAGCCAGCGAGAGGATAACAAAGTTGCAAGAGAGAAGAGCAAGGACAGGTAAAAGACAATGGCACATATTTGTAGACATGACCAGGTAAAAACAACTGCAGCTCCAGCAATACTGTAAAATGGTCTCCATTTAAAGCCAGTAAACATTTTGTGACCATTAGATATTTAACTTTCATTATTGACGCCCCTACCAAGCTGCTTTATTTTGTTTGGTACGCTGTGTAATAGTCCTCTTATTAACATGAGATGGCTTATGCCAGGACTGGGTAAAACCTTGTCACTATGATGACTAAAGTAAATAAATAAACGTGACGTGACTGCCTACCACCATTTCATAATTTTATTACGACGGCCGACAGACCCCCACAGAAATGTGTTTGTTGGGAACTTCTACAACAGGTCTTGGCAAAAGACTCCAAGGGGTATATTTATTAAACTGCGGGTTTGAAAAAGTGGAGATGTTGCCTATAGCAACCAATCAGATTCTAGTTATCATTTTGTAGAATGTACTAAATAAATAACTAGAATCTGATTGGTTGCTAAAGGCAACATCTCTACTTTTTCAAACCCACAGTTTAGTAACTCTAGCCCCAAGACTGCTTGCTCTGAGCTTTGCACAGCAAGGACTGCCGCAAATCACATCCTCTCAACCCCCTTTATCTTTTAATCATCCTCTGCAAAAATCAATATTGTTTTGCATTGCTCCCCAAAGTGAGCTACGTAATTGCTCCATACTTTATGAACTCCTTCCGTCTAACTCCTCCCCTCTGCCTGTGTAGCCAGGGCCGGATTAACCATAGGGCTAACTGGGCTACAGCCAGGGGCCTATGGCATCCAGGGGGCCCTTGAAAGTGCTCAGCAGCAGTATTGATCGGTCGGGGGCGGCGGCGCCCCCGGCGCGATCAGTGCTGCTGAGCACTTTCACTGCGGTCCTTCTCCGGCGAGCTGTAGTCTCCTTACTGAGGAGATCTCGTGAGTCTCACTCTCACGAGATCTCCTTAGTAAAGAGCGTACAGCGCGCCGGAGAAGGAGGTAAGTGCCAGGGGGGGAAGTGGGCGGCTTGGATCACGGGGGGGTGGCCCTCACGGGGGAATGGAGGCCCCCTTAGCCCAGGGGCCTCCATTCCCTTAATCCGGCCCTGTGTGTAGCCTTCCGTTTATCTGCAAATATCGCTATCTTGCTCCACAAACCCAATGTAATCTAGGCCCACTGGTGGTTATTGAGCTCACTGCAGGTCCAAAGCCGTTTTTGCACTGTGCAGCAAACTTTTTGATACTTAAACGACTTCCATAATTGATAAGCCTTGTCGTAAAGACTTGCGAAATAGTATGGCTAATGAAAATATATTGAAATGCACCTGGTATGATTTCAAGCGCTAGACAGACCAAAAAAATGCACAAAAATCTGTACATTGTTTGCCTCCAGCTGTGGGAGATATAGAGGTACTAATGAATAAGTTGAGAAATGCTGTTTGTTTTATGAACACATTAATACTCATGTTAAGCAGTTTATTGGTCATATCTGATTCAATTGTATCATTAATTATCAGTCTCCGAAAAAGGTTTTATGTAATACCTTTTTTTTTCTTTTTTTTTTGATAACTTCCAATGTTTAATCTGATATATTTATTTCCTTTACAACACTATAAAATGTGATTGATGTCATAATTATTACATGTATAGAATGCTTCTAATAAAAAAATATTGTTTAAAAAAAAAAAAAAAAAAAGTCTGTACATCGTGTGACGTCACAACTATTAATGCAGTTCCCATAGTGATTCTCTATTGATCACTTTTATGAGGTCTGTTCGTACATGGTAAACCCCATGGGCTATCGATCAATCCGCTGAATATTCTTACACTCTAGAGCTGGTCTGACTAACCTATACCTCTCTAGGTGTTGTGAAACTACAAGTACCAGCATTGTTGCCATTTATCGTCTAGCTATTTATTGGCAAAGCATGCTGGGGCTTGTAGTTTCAAAACACCTGGAAAGTCACAAGTTGGTCAGGCCTGCTCTAGACTCTGTCTCACTGATGGCTGTTTTATTTTTTGATTAGTTAACAGAGGGCTGAGTTTTGATGTATTATGCTTTGTTTCTAACCATTTTACTTTATTATTTTCTCAGTCATCTTATATACAGTGTTTTACTATGTTATGTGGCTTTGCAGCACAATTGTGTATTTAAAGAAGATAGAAAAGACAGGAGATTGTTTTTGATAAAGGTTGGATGAATTAAAAGTAGAGTCAAATATGAAAGCACTGTAAAATTATCAAAAGTCTTGTTAAAATGCCACCAAATTGATTATTGATAAAGTGTGTTTTAAAGTAAAGGACAAAGGTTATTTTTATAAAACTGCAGTTAAAATGATTGGAGGAATTTAACACTATCCTTTGTTTGTAATCCATTTTTTCAGTACTACATTGTCATAATATATGCGTTAAAGTGAATAAATAAAATTGGAGACTGTGACTCCAATTATAATATTCAATAATTTAATAATAATAATATGATACATAATATTATTAAATCTTTTATCCGGCATCTTAAAAGCATTTTTTATACTTGCTGGTGAAAACATACCATTTTAAAGGAGGAAAGAAAATAATTTCAGAGTGTCCTGTTCTCTTTTAAAGCCCCCAAACCTCTATTTTCCAGATGCTGCAGGTTTCACAACAGGCAGAAATTAACACAAGCGCAGACATGTCAAGAAGAAGCTATCATCCAACAACAATCTTTATGGGCCGCCAAATGTCAGCCAACTCAAGCATTGAGCATTGCCTTACACAGAGGAAATCTCCCCGGCCCACAAAGAGCTTTTCTATTTCTGACCCACATTCAGCCAGACAGGCAGCAATAAACAGCAATCTGACAGACAGCTGTGTAGTGCCAGCTAATAGTGATACTCAGTGCTTAAATAAGCCTGACAAAATAGATGTGGAGACATCATCCTTCCAGATTAGTCAAAAAATGCCGGTCACATTCATCGCTGCTACTGAGGATGCAGGAACACACCGTGCAGAGATCGACAAGACTCAAAGTGGTAGGAAACATTTAGTTGAAAGCAAGCAATCTGCACAACTTAGCACACAGACTCTGGAAAGATTAAGTCCAGAGAACAGAACAGGGGATTTACAGAATGACAGCCCAGGCAACAAGGTGGAAGATTCATTGATGTATGAAAGGCTGGTTCCTAATGAAGAGAGATTTACACACACAAGCCCCTCTGGATCTCCACCTGATGGCAGAGATTACATAAATAAACAAACATCAGATAACCGGAGCGCCTGTGAAAATCTGTCAGGTATGATGAGTTTACTTATTTATTTTTTTCTTTACCATAGATTATTTTTTTCCTCCTATATTCTATATTGTCCTTGGCTGGAAGCGGGACATTTTTTTAAAAAATATTTACATTTTGTCTATTCTATGTTATGGCTAACTTGTTATCCTAGCAGTTTTAGCTGTTTAAAATTAATAGACTGATGTGGATTGTTTTTTTTTATCCAAAAGGATGTTATTTATTTATGAGTGGAGAAATTCAAATATCACCTTTTGGCATGGCGGGGGGAAGGAAGCATGCTTATTTATGGCAATTGGGGCATGAGTTTAAAATATTTTGAAAGAATTTACAGATCCTTTTAAGTTCAAAAATGTCTCTTTTTTAAAGACACTATGAACATAATAAATAAAAGTGCTCATTTAAAAGTGCTTTCATTTTTTTTAAAGATTTTATTTAGTACAAGATCATCAAATGCCAGTTAAAACAGGGCATGATATATTGAAAAAGGGTAAATAAATCCAATTTACATGTTGGTGTGATCAAAGTACTACCAATCAGGATTACCGTCATCAGGAGGCTGTTGCGTCAAAGATTGCTAACTGTAAAAAAGGGGGGGACAGTGCAGTGTGGCTTGCTGCTATGGAAGGAGTTTTTTTTGTGGGGGGTGGGGGTGCAAGAGGACCAACAAGGAATGAACCTAGCAAGTTACGTTTTTACATTTTTGTTTTAGGTTCCTGGGTGTGTGTTTGTTTTATTCTATTAATAGAATGGGGGCAGCATTTATTTAAGATGCCCAGGGCTCCCAGACTTTGGTAAAGGTTTTATGGAGAATTCTGGTCATGAACTCCATTCGGTAGGTATCCCAAATTCTATTGAGAGCAGTTTGCCTTGCAGGGGTGGTAGGCTACGTCCAGTCTGCTGCTATCTGGTAGGTGGTGGCCGAGATAATATATCTTATAAATTAAATATGAAGAGGCAGATGGAACCCTAAAACTGCTTTCATTTTTAAATAAAACTGTGTTACTTTGATTATTCTGAGTGACATGGCTTTACCGCTAGAACAACCTGGTGCACACTCTGTTGCGTAAAATTCATCCTGGCCTGAGAGCCTGTTTTGGATCTTGCTGGATGACCATAACAGCTGAAACCCATCAGAGAACTCATGTACGTTGCAGTTCAGAACCACATAAGAGTGCGGTGATTATAGGTGTGCAGTTCAAATGTAAACTGCACAAATTATACCAGATTCGGAAGTTAAACTGGCAGCGTTCTGCTGTTTTTGAGAATATTCTCTGTTGAGAGTTTTCACAAACCGCTTAGAATTTATACAAGATATTGTCTCTCATTCTGTGCTCCATCCTTCCAGGGTATTGAAGGCATTTGATTGGACAAATATTGAGGCTTTCCATTTGCGATTCCTTGTATATCCTGACAAAGAATGCTTCAGTGTCCTATTCTAATACCTGGAGAATACATTGCTACAAGGATCTGTACCAGTAGGTTCCTAAGGAGGAACCTCACCATTCTGTTAGTTGCAGCAAAGGGTGCTTTAAACCCTTTTCTAAGGTGGTTGTTTCCTCTAAACTAGTATAGGCATCCGACTAATACATCTTTCAATCTATTGGCTCATTGCTGTGAACCAGTCA
Source organism: Mixophyes australis (assembly GCA_036250195.1). NCBI lineage: Eukaryota > Metazoa > Chordata > Amphibia > Anura > Limnodynastidae > Mixophyes > Mixophyes australis. The sequence goes on from JAVHZZ010000003.1 coordinate 319,920,747, forward strand.
ATACTAAACCAGCTGTGCAGATCAGAAATGTATGTAAAGAGTACTATCAGCTATGAGCACTCGGACAGTTATTTGAAATGACAACCAATATTAATAAAAATCAATAAACTCCATAGATGAATTGAATGAAAGTGGGGATGACACAATTTGTTAGGAACTCATATAGTGTAGAGTATTATGTTAGACTCTTGCTGAAATACATGTCCAGATGGTATAGCAAACACCATATATGAGTTCTCACAATGCCGTTTATGCAATGGTATAATTTATCAAACCGGCATCATCTCCGCATGAGAGACCACCAGGGAGAGAAACACAATATCAATGGTTTGAAAAGAATAAAGGGGGCGGTGCACCCTTGATCTTAATACAAGCTGGATCTCTTCTGGTGAAATATGATAAAATTAGATCACCATCTTCAGTATAAGGAGAGCGCTTAGTATAGTCAATGTAGCAAACTGCAGTTTGGAAATGTTCTTTTGAAAAAAAGAAACTCACTTTTTGTAGCGTGGTTTTGATCTCTCACCCTCTAGAGTGTCCTCAGACGGTTATTGCGGCTCACTGAAGCTTAGCGTAATATAACCTCAAAGTTTCATCTTCCAGAGCGTCCTCAGACGATTATTGGAAATAGATGCAAAAAACTTTGAATGGAAAAGCCGTTGTTTCGTCCGTCAGTCTGCATGAGATACAAACAAACCAGATATCCGCTAGTGAGATCCCCGGGGTCTCTAGATTTTCAAGAAAAACTTTCAAAGTTATAAATGTAAAAGCTTGACGCGTTTCTCGACAGATGTCGTTTCATCAGAAGCAGGATACCAATATGGGAAGAGCAGAGGTTTTTAAACCCTTGTAAATGTCCAAAGGATTAATTGATTGTCATTAGTTCCAGGTGATCATCAGGCTACTCATTGTTTCACCTGTTAATGGGCTAATAATATAATAATAATAATATAATAATAATATGATAATATCATGCTGTGTGTGAGAATTTGCATACAGCCCATTAACAGGTGAAACAATGAGTAGCCTGATGATCACCTGGAACTAATGACAATCAATTAATCCTTTGGACATTTACAAGGGTTTAAAAACCTCTGCTCTTCCCATATTGGTATCCTGCTTCTGATGAAACGACATCTGTCGAGAAACGCGTCAAGATTTTACATTTATAACTTTGAAAGTTTTTCTTGAAAATCTAGAGACCCCGGGGATCTCACTAGCGGATATCTGGTTTGTTTGTATCTCATGCAGACTGACGGACGAAACAACGGCTTTTCCATTCAAAGTTTTTTGCATCTATTTCCAATAATCGTCTGAGGACGCTCTGGAAGATGAAACTTTGAGGTTATATTACGCTAAGCTTCAGTGAGCCGCAATAACCGTCTGAGGACACTCTAGAGGGTGAGAGATCAAAACCACGCTACAAAAAGTGAGTTTCTTTTTTTCAAAAGAACATTTCCAAACTGCAGTTTGCTACATTGACTATACTAAGCGCTCTCCTTATACTGAAGATGGTGATCTAATTTTATCATATTTCACCAGAAGAGATCCAGCTTGTATTAAGATCAAGGGTGCACCGCCCCCTTTATTCTTTTCAAACCATTGATATTGTGTTTCTCTCCCTGGTGGTCTCTCATGCGGAGATGATGCCGGTTTGATAAATTATACCATTGCATAAACGGCATTGTGAGAACTCATATATGGTGTTTGCTATACCATCTGGACATGTATTTCAGCAAGAGTCTAACATAATACTCTACACTATATGAGTTCCTAACAAATTGTGTCATCCCCACTTTCATTCAATTCATCTATGGAGTTTATTGACTTTTATTAATATTGGCTGTCATTTCAAATAACTGTCCGAGTGCTCATAGCTGATAGTGCTGTGATTTTTTACCTGCTCCACCCAAGGTATAGGAGCCTTTTGTTAAAATCCCTATTTAGGGAATATATGTTCCTGGTGTATGTTTATAACAATAAATGTCAATAATTTTTTAATCAAGTAATTACTAGCGCCTCTATATCTGTTTTATGTCTATTTGTCTTTTGGTCTAGGTTTGCATCCTAGCGTTTAGGGGCAGCTGTAATTATCTTATAGGTCCTATCTAGCGCCCTAATATTATTTGTACAAATGTATGTAAAGAGCCAGTCATAAATTGAAATGTATGGGTCTGCCCTGGGCTGAAAATACATGGTCCCAAAGAGAGTACCTTCACTTAAGAGGTGCCAGAGGGGGTGCTGAGCATGTCCAAAAGTGGTCCATTCCCTTAATGTTCAATTATATTTATTTTGTTTTAAATTAAAACTGATTCTATATTGCCATTTCAGAAGCCTTTCCTTACAGTAAATACAAGGTTTTCTTTACAGACATGTCTACCATAGTCATTCCCTTAAAAAACATATTTTTGTCATCATCTTCCAATCGCCATCCAACACAGCATTCACTTACTAAAATTTCAGTTAAGTGTAAAATTTGCATTGAACTACAGCAACCAATCTGCAATTAGCTTTTTTTCACCCAGTTAGACAATGAAAGCAAGTTTGGCAAGTTCAGAAATGGTCGCTGTTTAGTGCAAATTACGGTTAAAAAATGAATCCTTGTAAAAGCATTTTAGTACTAATTTGTCTAGAGGTCAAATTAGAACATTAGAACAGTGCGGTTTCCAAGCAGGTGGGGGGCTTGAAGGAGGTTGATGGGGCACAATCATTGCTGGACCCATAGCGACAGTGCACCCATAGTGGTTCTGCCAGTTTTTGAAAGGTGTTGGCATTAGAGGGAAGCTCACCTTCACGTACTTCTGTTGTCCAGGAAGATTTGTTTCTTTTAGGTCAGTTGACAGGTCAAATAACAACCTGTCATAAACAATCCAAAGAAGACCTCAACATATCTGTTGTTGTATCCAAGCACAATGAAAATAAACAAATCTGCAGAATACAATTTTGTGAAATCAGCCTTTTCCTTTTTAACATTTGTGTAAAATTGTAATGTGTAATTTGTTCAAATAAATTAAAATAGTCTGGTCATGACATTTTCATGCATTTTACACATTAGTGTCTTGGGAGTTTCTTGTAAAATAATTAATACATACAATGGGAAAACAAGCACCTATAAAGAATTAAAAAATAAATTTTTATTTTAACTCGGTAGCTAATACAAAGTTAGATAGATCAGGTATATCAAACTTGATTAGAACTTCTAATTCCAACTATTTCGCGAGACTGGCAGTGGAATGTGGTGTGGTTGATCCATGGCGCCTTCTGAACCCGTCAGATCGCTCATACTCATATTACTCTAGTGTACATGGCTCATTTTCCAGAATCGACTACATACTTATAGCAGACCAGTTGATGCCCCTAATTAGGTGAGTGGATATTGATGACCTAGTCATTTCGGATCATGCGACAATCTCAATTGTTATCCAATTACCCTGTTCGGGTCAGAAAACTCGTATTTGGAGATTTCCGGCGTATTTGCATGGCTCTGAGCATTTCCAACAATTTTTGACCAATGCATGGGCAGAATACTTAGATGATAATATAGACCACTGGGATAATCCTATTCTTTTTTGGGAGACTTCAAAAGCAGTCATGAGGGGATGGATAATTGCATATGTCTCAAACCATCGTAAAAAATGAAAAGAAACTTACGAAGCCTTACACAAGGCCTCCGCAGACTCTTACAATCGTCATATTCAACTTCAAACAGAAGCATCCCTAACTACACATAGAGAAGCGCGACAATTATTGAAAAGCTTTTTAACATGCCAAGCCAAACAACAAATGGATTTTACAAAAAACAAGTATTTTAGATGGGGGTAACAAAGCCGGTAAATTATTGGCAAATATGACCAAAACTCACAAACGCAGAGGACATATAGTGGCAATTTAATACAAATTCTCCTGAGGGTCTACTTACTAGTTCAGAAGAGATCTTGATGGAATTTCATACATATTACTCAACTTTATATTCAGGTACTCCGCCAGACCAGCAATTGATGTCTAAGTTACTGGGAGAAGCAAAGCTTCCCTTATTGACTTCTGACCAAAGGGAGATTCTTGCAGGAGAAATTACTTCTCAAGAAGTAGACTTAGCAATTAAAGTATTGAAATTACACAAAGCCCCTGGTCCTGTTGGCCTAACTGCCGAATATTATAAATCTCTGCGTGGAGAAATTCAACCAATCCTGACTGAACTTTTTTGCAAACTTCACAGAGAACGAACGCCTTACCCATCTTTTAATAATGCTCATACAATCCTCATACCCAAACCTGGGAAGAATCCTCAGGATGAGGGCTCTTATTGCCCAATTACTCTCCTTAATGTAGACTATAAATTACTGGCCAAAATATTGGCTAATAGACTCCAAGGCATACTCCCCCATTTGTTAACCTCCCATCAATTGGGATTTGTTAATGGACGACACTCTGTTAAGGGAGTGCGTTCGGCAATTTCGGCCATAGTAGCATCCACAACAATTCCTTCTACAAACACGCTTTTAAGTCTCGATGCGCAGAAAGCATTTCACACGGTGTCTTGGCCATACCTTCATGAGATTCTTTCACTGAGGCGTTTTGACAACGACTTTAAGGCCCTAATAGCTTTTTTCTATACTTCCCCCAACACTTCATTGCTGATTAACGGTCTCAAAAGCCCAGTTCTAACAATGTCCCATGGGACACGTCAGGGATGTCCTCTTTCCCCTCTGCTCTTCAACTTGGTCCTGGATCCCATGCTCAGAGTCTTGCAGAATTGGAATCTCCTAGAGGGCATCAAAATCGGTAATCAGGAGATAAAACGAACAGCCTTCGCTGATGACGTATTGGTCTACATTTCCAATCCAAAACACTCCATTCGACCATTGATGGCTCGTATTGCTGAATTTGGTCAAGTTTCGGGTTTCAGGGTTAATTTTGAAAAATCATCAGCTATGTATCTATCAAAGGAAGTTACCAAACCAACATGGGCACACGATATCCCTATTACTTGGATAAAAGTCCTCTATGACATATTTAGGAATTTCTCTTCCTAAAAATATCCACCTTCTCTATAATTTAAATATCACTAAGTCAATTCTGGAAACTGATCGAGAAATAAATGGGTGGGGTAGACTTAATCTGTCCTTAGGAGGTTGGATCAATCTGATAAAAATGATTACTTTTCCGAGACTGCTATATCCTCTGCAAATTCTCCCTCTACTCTTAACAAAATCAGATTCATCAAGAATAAACTTGACTTTTCGTAAATTAATTTGGAACTCGAAAAAGGCCTGAATTGGACTCACAAAATTACAACAACCAAAAGAGAGGGGAGGCTGCAATCTACCAGATGTGGCTCAATATAACCAGGCGGCTCAGTTAAGGCACTTGAGAGATTGGATTCATAACACATCCACATATACTTGCACCATACTTGACCAAAATTTCCTTCCTGATATAGACCTTCGTGCATTTATCCACATGCACAAACAGGAATTACCAGACCTGGTTAGTGATAATCCAATCCTTTTTTACTACCTATAAATTATGGCATCAACTCTGTAAGCAATTCAAATTAAACCCACATGTTTCACCATATCTCCCACTATTACGTAATCCCGAATTCCAAGACTGCATAGCTTCCTATCCTTTTACACTGTGGGAAAAATTGGAAATTTCAATAATCCGCCCACTAATCGATAAGGTGTCTCGTAATCCTATGACGCACGATCAAGCCTCTTCTTCTTTTCCTTCCATTCGTGCTCATAAATTGGCCTACTTTCAATGTCAACATTATATTAAAACTGTCTTAAACAAGTTCTCTCCGGTCGATTGGGATAACCCACTAGACCCAATTCTATCTAAACCAGTCCCGCTACATCAAGCTATTTCACAACATTATTCCATTCTACGTCATCGATTTGATTTCAATAATTCTAAGACAGGTATCGCCAAATGGCAGGAACGATTCCCTTCCATGACCCCAGACTATCTATTGAAAGCCTTGTCAAAACAATTGTGTTTAATCCCAGCCATGACCTATTCAGAGATGTTTATAAAAATCTTTCATAGAGCCTATCTTTCTCCACTCAGACGCTTTCAGATAGGTATGGCAGATAATCATAAATGCCCAAAGTGTGGAACCCATCAGGCAGATCTAACACACTGTTTGTGGGACTGCCCTCCTATAAAGCGTTTCTGGGTCCAGATCTGGAGATACTCACTTGCCCACTTGATAAATTATGTCCCACTCTCCCCAGAATGGGCAATATTCGGAATCTTGCCAGCAGAAATTAAGGTGACCAAGGGTTGTAGAAAATTATTACTTCGGCCGCAGCTAGGAAAAGTGTTCTGCAGGTCTGGGCTCAGAAAGAACCACCTACACTATCATTATTTAGACAAAAACTTTACCATGTCTTTCGCATGGATTGGATAGAAACCTCTTTACAAAAAGAAAGCAGAGTTGAAAATCTCTTTAACACCTGGGAAAGCCTAATAGACCTTTTACCGCAAGCTATACACATACAAATTTGGAAAAGCTTTCATAATACAGGATGGTATGAATTACGTATGTGTGCCAGAGTCCCGCCGATCGAACATCTGTCTTCTGAATAGTTGGTCTTAAAAGGGGAGGAGGGGTGCTGGCCTGCGTCCTCGTGCCTATACATGTACTTACCTGTTCCTTAAATGCCATCAATTAAAAAAAAAAAAAAGAAGGAAAAAAGAAAATGTGCTCCAGAATCTGTAATAATTTTTTTATGTTTTTTGTTTTGTTTTATTTTTCTTATGGTGCTAAATGTATCTAATGTGCTTACTTCTTTTTGTTGTCCATCTCATAAATAAAAATGTTAAAAAAAAAAATATATATTTTTTTTTTTGGGGGGATTTAATTACCCTCTAAACAAATTTGGGATTCATGCATGAAAAGACACATTCTTTTGTATCAAACACTGGGGCTTATAATAATGCAACAATAATAATATCATAACAAATGGTCATAATGGTGTCAAACAAAATAAATACTTAATAGAAAATGTTTTCATAAAGAATTTTTTAATACAATAACAAGAGGCAATACACTGCTAGATCTAAGTGCCAATCTAACCTCTCTGTGAAAATAAAGGAACTGTCAGTTCAAGTATTGTCCTGTTGCTTGTGTTCTAACAGGTTGTCATCCAGTCTCAAAGCAAGAGGAGAACGATTTTTCCAATACCAGCAGTGACCTCACCGTGTCCATCTCTGATTCAGAAGAGATGGGTGCTGCTGACCTACTTGATGCCATCGATGGGAAAGAAGATAATCCTACAGTGGTACCAAAGGCTAAACATGAAGCTGTCAAGGAGACTAATCAAAATCTCTCAAGCAAACACTTCCCAAACACACCAGAACAAAATTCGTATGGGGATTCTTCATCAGTGTCTACGATAAGTCAGTAAGTCCAGTAAAAAAAAAATTGCAGTAATATCTGAAGTCATTTTTAAAAACACTCTAAATTCTGTAGAACAGTTTTTATGTCATTTAATGAAAACAAAAATTAAATAAATAAAAAATAGTACATGGTCACAGGTGCCCTTTCAAGCATTAAATGTATTTCTATAAGTTCTTCATCTCTGTGATGTCACTAGTTATTAGTGAATTGATAGGTTTCATTCAATTTAATATTGTTTCAGCCCAGAAAATGTAAGCAGGTTAAACATAAGACCCCTAATCCTTCAGTGACTGCGGCTGCCTTTCTCAAAATGTCTGATGAAGGTGTCTTAATGCTACTAGTTTTGACATACCTGACAAAACTAGGCCATAATGAGCTACATGCCATGAACCAATTTCTGTGACCAAGCCCCATCATTGGTGATAGGCCACGCCCTGTCTCCAATGATTGGTCTTTAGAATTGTACGACTCTAGAGTGAAGATGGCAGCACAAAGAAATAGATCAGAGAACAAATACATTGTTAGATAAGGTGTAAGTATGATTTAATCAGAAAATGTCAAGACATCTCACACTGTCTACCTACCATTCTTCAACAAAGACCGTAAATAACTGAAGTTTAAAGCATAGTGTTTCCCTTGTTCTGCAAACAGAGAGCTGTTTTTTTCTTCTGCTGCACAGCTACAGCTGGGTTGAAGATGGCCAAGCACAGATGTATTGTCTGCTATAGAATGTAACAGATATAATTCAAGCTGTCAGCTTAATCAGACTGTTTCCAGGAAGCAACCTGTAAAAGGGTGGAAGCTCTTGTTTGTTGACCCCTTGATCCTGAGCCTGCTGCAGATTGTCATAAATTCTGATCTTCTTTCTGCTGGTGTCCCTTTCCTCCTGCTCCTGTCCCCTCAAGTGGCACCCAGAAAGACCACCCAGACATAATCACGCTGGGGGAAAATGTAGCAAAATAAAGGTTTGGTGAGGCTAGTTAAGAAAGCAAAGAAAAGCCCTGCTTAGCTGAATCTAGGTTATATTCTAGCTTTGTGCACCTAAAACAAACACTCTGTTGATGCATGCACAGCTGTTTGTACACTGTCCTTTGCTCGTATTGTCTTATTTTGTGTTGATATATACAACAGTCTATTCTGTAGTGTTCTCTATTGTTTGAATTAAAAAAAAAATAATCAAGCTTTTAATAATTTCCGACAAGAAAATGTCTTGAAAGCAGGCCAGAATTCTGAACAGATATCTGATTCTTGTAGTGTCTATTTAACGTTAAACCCTACACAAAGCTGGCGGTCTGGAAGTGAAGCATGAATGGCTATTTACAACGCTGTAAAAAGGATTAACAGATTTCTATTGTCACAATGTTTAAATCTTAATTTGCATTATTAAACAACTCAAGCCTTCACCAATTCCTCATTTGTGCACCACAAGATGAGTGTGTCTGCAGGTGGTCTGTAGATCTGATCTCAAACCAAGAGATAGCTGGCGGGCTGCGCCTCTATACTGATCAATTGTTCCTGCCTCTCAAGACCTTGGCGAATGCGGTGACAATTACCCTGGCACTTCTACAAATTATTAATTATCAGCTGGCCTCTTTATGCATGAAGGATTTCTACATTATGATCCTTCATCATATTTTTAGTAAACTTGGTTCACAACAGGCAAACACATTAAGATTTTCAAGTCCACTTGAGAACAAGAGGCCTGTACTGGTGACTCACATAGCTATTATAACCATATTATTAATTCTGTAGGCATACAGCATCTACTGGCATGTCTCGCCTAAATATTCCTAGACTATCTCTACAAAGTGCCACTCTCCAAGTGAGACCTGTAAGAAAAGTTTAGCGCAGAGGTTAGCAAGCTGTGGCACTCTAGCTGATGTTGAACTAAACAGATGTGTGAAAGATATGCTGGGACTTGTAGTTTTACAGCTGCTGGACTGCCACATGCTGTCTGCTTCTAGATTCGGTAATAATTAAAATACTTTTTGATCTATAGAACATTTGCAAAATAACCAGACCTTCTTCTCAACAAAACAGGAGAACGCAAATAAGGATTGTACTAAATTTGTCATTTCCTTTATCATATATACAATAGCTGCTTATTATAATACTTAATAGCACTTGTAAGGCCCAGGAAGATAAGTTTCTAATAGATGCAGTAATCTGGCTGTCAAGTAGGGCTGCCACACAACCTGATCTGTAAGAAATTTTCAGTCGCAGGTCCACACTGAAGCTGGGTACACACCTATACAATTATTGTGCTGATCACACAATTCACATGCGTTTGGTCAGATATTGCAAATGTGTGCTCGCTCCCACGATTGTGTTTTATTGTAACAAACCACATCGTATCTGTTGATTTGGTTTTCTAAAATTCCTAAAAAAAAACTGGATCAACAATTGGACAATGTGTTTTCAGCAGACGGTTATGAGAGATGTAGAGTACAGATCTATCGGTAAATTGTGTAGGTGTGTACACCTGAATCTGCATGCTCATCGAAACTTTCAATGATTGGTGAAATCGTTAGCGACATCGCATCTGACGTATGATGGCATAGGTGTGTAAGGAGCTATATTGTAGTGCAGAGCACATGAGACAACAGTGGTGGTTATTGGACTAAGTTTTCCATCATACAGAAACGAATGGCATGACCAATAAGTAATGCTGAAATGATAGAAAATGGTAACCTTCCTCTTTCACATTAGTAGATTTAATTGTATAATTATGTTTTGTGATACTCTTCTTTAAATGTTGCAGTAATTTGCATATTATTCAAACAGTACTGTTTACAATTTTTAAAAATTATTTATAACATGTAATAGTTTTATTTCATTATTAATAATTCCCTTTAATTCAGCTTAGTATATATCATACAGTAAAAAATTGGCATATAACATCAAAAGCACAGTAAAGTAAAGTAAACTGTATTTTTATCCATATGGTTTGAAGATTTCCTTCTACTGAGGACAGCTTTGTGTCCACAATTTAAAATACTACAGCTGTTAATGCTATTCCAAGTGTTCAGCAAGTCTTCTCCGTATCATAGCCAGTTGGTGGAATATTCATGATCCTTCAGTTCACCTATGCCATTGATGGGCAACTTAGCTTAGTTTGAGGGCCACTTGAAAGTCAGAGGGCCGCACAGAAGGAGAGAGATTGCACACTGCACTGTGCCCTCCTCCTCTACGTATGCCGCGTGACCTCCCTGAACCATGCAGAGAAGGATACGTGACGTGGAAGTCGGTTGCCCCTGTTCTGCTTCATTCTCTGCTTATTACACACCAGAGAATAAGATCGGGATCACCTGGCTTGGGTTCTATAGGTGAATGCCCGTCCGTGGATAGCCTATTGCCCACCATTGACCGATGCATTCATTGCGAGCAGTCATGTTGATTTCTTGGCAAAAGTGAACTAAAATGTAGTATTGCTCTGTACATATTTATTTCTTCTTAGTAATTATAAGTTGAATTTAACCATCTTGAATATAATAGGTATTTCCTCTACATGCAAGATAATATATCTAATTATTATCTCCATACTTACGTAAATCTGTTTAATTCATGAAGGTCTGTCTAATCAATCTGTCCATTCAATATGTGAATAACCAATGATCGTTCCTTAAGGTAAACACTCCAGCATCCATAAATCCTTTATGATGCACAATCATTCATAGATATGTTACTTTCCTTTCTACATATCTTGTCTAACAATCTGAAGGGAGTGTAAAAAAAATGATAATTACATTAAAAATGCACAAATAGGAGATGATACAGTGCTGGTCCCAAAATGAGCGTAAATAACTCTCTAAAAAATAAAAAAAGTGCACGTAAAAATAGCAGGTGCAAAGGCAAGCTGCTAGAGCACATTTTAAGAACATACCGAGCATAGGGGGGGTTTTGAGCTGGAAACGATGTTCTGCCCACTTCACCACCTGTTATGGTAAGGAATCTCTGCTCATTTTTCTACACACCTTTATGGGGTACGAGGAACAATGAGCACAGATACTTTGTCAGGGGCTGGCTGGGGGGCATATGCTCCCCCCCCCCCCCCCTCCCAGGCCGTTCCCATAATGGGCTACCTTGGGCTGGGTCACTGGGCCACCGGCATTTTTTTCCTTTAAAATAGGCTGCTGAGTCGAGTCTTTCCTCCCAGCCTAAAATTTGCCAGCTCTCCCCTGTACACCGTCACAGAGTGCCTTCGCAGATTGTTCCACGCCACATAGCTTCCATTTGAATTGCCCCCATAGAATGCATTATATGTATAACAATCTACAACATTTCAATGTAATATAATACCTGGAATAAATAGTAGGTTCTTAGTGCACATTGTGTACATGTGTACTACTATGTGGCAGAAGGGAGGATATGTGGATATTGCTGTTAGACTTGATGCTATGCAGCCATGTTATTCAGCTGTTTACAACCTTTGTCTGCATTATTCTTTTTCATGGACAAAAAGATTGCCTTGCATTTACACTGGACAATGGACTGCACACCATATGTCTGAATTAAAGAACCATGACAACAAAGGAAACTCATAAATCGCATTTCCCATGTGTAAGTTTTTTTTAAAACCAAATAATGCATTTTTTGTGTGTTTATAGAAATAACTTGTCTTGCAAAGGATTCATCCATTTGCTCCAGTCAATAGAAGGTATACTGCTGCAGATGGAGCCCAATGATTTACAACTGTACCAGGATACTGGCCTAAGTCGCAGAAAACGGGATCACCTTGTAAGGTACAGCCTATTATTATTGGAAAATGGTTTTGTTGCAAAATGACAATATAAACTGAAATGTTGTATAGCACTTTGACAAAGGACACTGAAAATTGAATTTGCTATATATAAAATAATTTATAATGAAATATGTATGCAAGACTTTCATGTGATGATTAAATATATTTGAGGAAAGGGAAGAGAAAAATTCATGAAACAATGGAAAATTGTAGATTAAGGATAAACTCAAGAATGCAAGTATTATTATCATTGTACTTTTCCCAATTTTTTTTTTTAAAGCATTTCTTTAATATTTTTAAGCTGCTTTATCTTCTGCAAAGTTTTGATTAGCCTCTGTAATGGCACAAATCCAACTCTATTGCAGCAGTTATTGAGCATTTGGCCTATACTGCATCCTGGCTGGTAGCACATGTCTTAGGGACTTTATTATTCCCCTAGTGTATTTGTATTTTGCTCAACATGTGTGTGTGTGATGAAAACAAGCTGACATGCACATCTGAAAATCAGTCTTATAAATACCTAACAAAACTTTAAGAGTTTGAAACAGCAGATAAATGAGATTGCCACACCTGGATAAAGAATATTTATTTTTGGCTAACAGTCAATTATGTCACTGTTAGTTCTGCATTGTTCATTAATAAATTGTGACTGTCAACACATCCATTGAAATAAAAGCACCAGACTAACAAATGTGACGGTGGTTAGACCTGGGTGTGATGTCTACAATGCAGTGTTAGACTTTGTACCGAGGCATGAAGTTCTTTTTTTAAGCTGTGTGACATAAATATACTGCATATGAGAACACCATGCAACTGATTGGTGAACGGTTACCACAGTTGTTGCTATATGACGGACACAGTTTCCATCCACTTAAGAGAGCTGTATTGTGCCTACTAAGGGATTGTTACATTGTTGGAAAATTAACAGTTCATACCGCACCGAGCTAGTTACAGCCCTGAACAGACTTATTTTTAGAGGCTTGAAGTAGGTAGGTAGGAAATGGTTGGGCATTAGGGCAGGGCTCCCACCCTAATCTGGGGGAAGGATGATAGACAGTGTTTGATTTGCAAATACACTATATGGACAAAAGTGTTCAGATGCTTGACCATTACACCAACAGGCTCTGTAGTGACATTGTATTCAAATACATACACATTAATATGGAGTTGGTGCCCCTTTTGCAGCGATAACAGCTTCCACTCTTCTTGGAAGGCTTTCCACACGATGTTGGGAGTGTTTCTGTGGGAATTTGTGCCCATTCATTCTGTTGAGCATTTATGAGGTCAGACACTGATTTTGGACGAGAAGTCCTGGCTCGTAATCTCCATTCCAGTTCATCCCAAAAGTGTTCGATGGGGTTGAGGTAAGGGCTCTGTACAGGCCAGTCAAGTTCTTCCACACCGAACTCATCAAACCATGTGTCTTTCTTTGGGCACTGGGGCACAGTCGTGCTGGAATAGAATAGAGCCTTCCCCACTTCCTTTGTTTTCATCAAACCAAAGCTCAGTCTGCCACAGAGTTGGAAGCATAGCATTGTCCAAAATGACTTGGTATGCTGAAGCATTAATATTGCCCTTCACTGGAGATAAGGGGCCTAGACCAAATCCTGACAAACGGCCCCATACCATTATCCCTCCTTCACCAAACTTCACAGTTGGCATAAAGCAGTCAGGCAGGTAATGTTCTGCTGTCATCTGCCAAACCCAGATTCGTCCATTGACTGCCAAACAGATAAGCGTGATACGTCACTCTACAGAACACATTTCCACTGCTCCACAGTCCAGTGTCCGTGTGCTTTACACCACTCCGTTCAATGCTTGGCATTGGTCTTAGTGATGTGAGGCGTGCTTGCAGCTGTTTGGCCATGGAAACCCATTCCATTAAGCTTTAATGCCAGTGGAAGTTCGGAACTCTTCAGCTATGAAATCAGCAGGGCGTTGGTGACTTTTAAGCACCATATCAGTCGTTGACCCGCTCTGTGATTTTACATAGTCTTGCTCTTCGTGGCTGAGTTGCTGTTCCTAAACGCTTTCACTTTCTAATAATATCACTTACAGTTGACCATAGAATATCCAGCAGGGATGAAATGTCAGAAAGTTCTTCAGAACGACCCAATTTGTATCACAAATATTTGGAGACTGCATGGCTAGGTGCTTGATTTTATACACCCCTGGCAACGAGTCTGATTGAAACACCTCAATTCATCATCATCATCATCATCATCATCACCATTTATTTATATAGCGCCACTGATTCCGCAGCGCTGTACAGAGAACTCATTCACATCAGTCCCTGCTCCATTGAAGCTTACAATCTAAATTCCCTAACATGCACACACAGACAGAGAGAGCCTAGGGTCAATTTTTGATAGCGGCCAATTAACCTACCAGTATATTTTTGGAGTATGGGAGGAAACCGGAGCACCCGGAGGAAACCCACGCAAATACAGGGAGAACATACAAACTCCACACAGATAAGGCCATGGTCGGGAATTGAACTCATGACCCCAGCGCTGTGAGACAGAAGTGCTAACCACTTCGCCACTGTGCGGCTCAAATCAATGATTAACAGGTGTGGCATAATAGTTTTGTCCATATAGTGTATGTACCAGGCTCACCTTTTAAATATTTTGTCTGCACTCTTGAAATAAGTATATAAAATAGTAGTTTGTTACTTTTCATTGACTTTGTAACTTCTGATTGGCAACCATCACTCAGGATTGTGACTTTCTAATATTTTAACACCTGTCTTTGTCTTCCAGTCTCTGTAATCAGATGAAGTCTCTAAGAACCGAAGACCTTAAAGCCTGTTCTGCACTTGTCATCTGGCAGCTCCAGGTAGATTGTGGGGGATCCTTGCAAGAGGAAAACGATCGCAATCTTAGCAAAGATGAAAAGAGTCAAAGGTATTATAGTTATTGGGAAAATAATGGCTCAGTTGGTTCCTTGCATTTCGTTCTGTTGCTCTAGTTACTTGCTAAACACACATTAATTAATATAACCAGAGATACTGGTTAAAAAGGCTTCTTTAGATATTTGCATTCATAGGCACATTTTGTCACCACATGTTTTGGAAGTGTTATTTTCATTCTTTGAGCAATGCTTCATTTAGTTCAGTGCATCAAAATCACATAAACACTTTATAATGTTGCTCTTTTAATGCACTGGTAATGTGCTAAAATGAATGAAGTCCTACTAAACACAGTGACATAGCCCTGACACTTCCACTTGTACCGGTGCTTGGTCCCGGTGCTGCTATCAACGTGTGATGCAGCAGGTAGTACGCCGTTGCAAAAGCAGATAACTGCTCTGGGACCAGTACAGAAGTTATCAATCACGTTTTATCCAGATGGTTGAACATCATTTTGCATGCTCATTTACAACGTGGACATGTATTAAGTCAATGAATAATGTATATACATTCTAATAGACGGTAGATGTAAGAGTTCAGTAGTACAGGTAGACCTGCAATAGACAGATTCATTAAAAATATATTTGGCCATGGGTAAAAGGCAGTGTGTAGGATATACATAACAATGGGGTACTAAGTCTTTAAGATTTATAACTATAATACTGGTTTAGTATTCCTGTAAAGGCATTTTAGTCCAACGAGGAGTTTAAGGAAATTGGATGCTACAAACTAAGTGACATAGTCAGTATACAAAGAACCCAGACAAATCATAGTACAGTATAATATTATTGTACTCAAACCACCTAGTTATAGGTGACTTGTTGTACGCTTAACAGATATGCGTAGTGTTCACATAAATATCATTGTTTTACATTTTACAGACTGTTAAAAACTATGTGTTGTGTTTCACTTGCCAACAAAAATGAAATAGTTGATGGATAGGTATTAATTATTGAACAGAAAAAGCTGCCCCATTAATGTCTGATAGTATTGATGGGGTGGGACATGTTTATTTAATCAAGCAACACAAGATCTTCTACAGTCTACAACACATTTTATGATGCAGCATTTTTAAGCGGCTGGTGAATTTAATTTGCCTTTGGTACTTGTTCTTCAACAAGAGGATAGATTTAATTAATTTGAAGCTATCAATGGTGGGAAGAGTACTGGCCCATAAGTAGCGGCTCATCCTTAAAGGGTGGTCTTCGGTACATTATATATTTAAAAATATAAAAAGAGGGTATTTTAGTGTTACTTAACCCAGCGATACTTTATTATTTTAAATGATAAATCTTAAATAATGAAAACAAAAAATACCAAAAAAAACAAACCTCGCTTTGTATTGCATTTTATTTTACATGTTCCTCCTTCCTACAGCACTTTTTTTTTTTTTTAACATACCTCACTGATTATATTGGGGTATAAATCATATAGCAATAGATTATATAATAATGTTCTATTAAAGTACTGAACATATTTTTGCATTTTGATAAATCGGCTCGATTTATCAAAATGCAAAAATCCCTTTTGCTTTTGAAACCTGATGTTTTTGCCAGCAAAACAGCTTGTTTTTGATTTGCACTATATAATAATAGGGTTTTTATTTGTTTTAGGACTAAACTAAAACAAATAATATGAGCGGTGCTACTGGTAGGAGTAGCAGAGCACTAGGTGTCAATCTGAAACCCTGGCCCAGAGCTGGATTAAGGCTCTGGGGTCCCGGAGTACTTTAGACAGTTGGTCCCCTATGATGTAATATGGTTATCATTTTGGACAAAAAACAGGCAATACTCCCTGCTGTTAGGTGCACGCAGCTCTGCCTTCATGAGCAGTACAGTGTGAAGCGGGACATACCTCCCAACTGTCCTTGTATTCGGACTAATCTTGACTAAGCAAGACAGTCACCCAAATTCTGGACTGCCCCACCATATTCAGGACAGTTGGCAGACTGTCCTGCTCTCTCCTACCTGCTCTTGTCACTTTCACGACCTGTGGCTGCTGGTGTCTTTAGATCAGTTGCTGCTTGTCTGGATCCTGAAATGTTGGAGGCCCTATTTGGAAGGAAAATGGGTACATTAAATTTAGAAAACTCCAACCAGCTTCGGTGTTAAATCAATATAGTCCCCACATTTTATAATAAGGCCTCCCTCCAGCCCCAACATTAAAATAATAGTATTCACATTTGATAAATAGATCTACTGCCCTCCAACTAGTCCTGATGTTAAATTAATAGTATAGACATTTAATAAATAGACCTATTTCCCCACAACATTAAATAGTATTCCCATTTAATAAACAAACCTATTTCCCTCCCTCCAAACAGCCCCAGCAATAAATTAAGTAGAATTTACGTTTAATAAATATAACCATTTCCCTGAACCATCCCAGGCATTAAATAATTCATAATCATTTAATAAATAGACATAATTTTCCCCACACAGCACCACATTCAATTAATAGCTACCAAACAACTCCAGCATTAAATTAAGGTCCAGTCACCCCATCTTGACTTCATAGGCCCCACTATTAAATTAAATTGCCCCACCATCACCCCACAAATAAAATGGCACCCATAAGTAATCCCCAACCTGCCCCTTCCCTCACACATTATATTAATAAACTGGCGCACACATCACACACACACACACACACACACACACACACACACACACACACACACACACACACACACACACACACACACACACACACACACACACACACACACACACACTATATACTGGCCCCCTCACACACACACACTATATATACTGGCCCCCTCACACACACACACACACACTATATATACTGGCCCCCTCACACACACACACACACTATATATACTGGCCCCCTCACACACACACACACACTATATATACTGGCCCCC